>BCLG01000988.1:0-20336 GCA_001602295.1 Zoysia matrella | reverse complement strand
TTGGCTCGCACGGCGGGCAGAGCGCCCAGGCTCGCGGCCATGGCGTGGCCGTCGGAGCACACGGCACGCCCATCGGAGTTCGCCTCCATGCGGTGGAGCTCGGGGCCCTAGCCCAGGAATTCATCTACAGGGTATGGCGAGCTCAATGCGGCATCGGCGCGTGGAGACCCTCACGGGAACCGGCCGACGACGGTGGCGTGCGGCGGCGCGAACTTCGGCGGAGTCGTACGGGGTGGCGCAGTCGACGAGGTTCCTCGGGTCTGGGCCCTAGAGCTTCGTCGGAGCAAGGGGTGGCTCGGCAAGGAGGTTGTCATCACAAATCCTCGCCTGAGAGGGGTCGTCAACAGTGAGGCCGTCGTGTCTCGGTGAACGGCGGTGAAGACGCCCGAATTCCCGCTTAATTACTCCACGATCTGCCTCAACCTTGAGACCTGGAGGGGCACAAGCTAGTAAGGAGGCTACAACCGCGAAAAATCGAGAGGATCTCGCCGGGGCTCACCGGATTTCAGAGAGAGCGGCCGGCGGTTCGATAGTGCTCGATTTAGGGCAAACTTCAAATACAAGCAGCTCGGTGTGGTGGAGGAGATGGTCACTTGTAAGGCTAGAGGACGGGGTGGCGCCGCTTCCCGACGAGGGACAGAGGCCGGGGAGGGCTCAGAGGATGGTTCTCGACGGCGACGGCATGTGCGACCAAGAGAGAGCTCGAGTGAGAGTGGAATGAGAGAGAGAGAGCAGAGCGAGTGAGGAGGGCCGGGACTACTACTCGCGCATTAGATGGAGCGGGACACGTCCTCGCCTCGGTGGCGTGCAAGCAGCGAGGAGGCGAGAGGCGAGGGTGCGTGGGTGTGCGCGCTGGCCTTGCACGGTTGGAGGAGCAAAAAGAAAGCCGGCTGAGAGGTGGGTCCCGCGTAGATTTTTCTTTTTCCCGAATTTTCCCGGAATTTCAGCACAGCTCTCTATTTTTGACCCGAAATGCACCCTTTTCGAGCTCCAAAATTTCTGAAATTTGGTAGCCTGGTAGTATTTTGAAAAGGAACAACTTTTATTTTGGGCATAAGTTCAAAATCGAAATAAATAAAATGATATTTAATTTTTGAAGATAGGCTAGCTTTTAAAGGAAAATAAATTATTTGGGACTTTTAAACCTCAAATAAAATTTTCCAGAAACTTCTAAAATTCAAGTGGTTGTAAGAATTTTCAAGAGAGAGTTTTGTTTCACAATATTTTGATTGAAAATTTTGAACTCATATTTTGAATTTCAAACTTAAATTTGAGACTAACTTGAAATTGGGTTTAAATTCTTTCGAGCTCGGATTTTCGGAAATTTCGAATTCGAATGGAGCACTTCATTATTTGTAAACATGAAGTGTTACATCGGGCGCCCCGACGGTGGGCCATGTGTAGCGAAGCGAACGGCTCTCAGAACTTGAACCGCCGCGGTCCGTATGCGGGCGTCACATCCATGTGGCACATGCCTGACGGTCACTGTACCCATCAGGCGTGCATGGGCGTGTTGACGTCACTTTGACTAGTAGACGTAACGAGGGTTTTGCGTCGGGCCCATCCGTCGGTGGGTGGGGAACGAAAGCCGCGGGTGCCCGACGGTTCGGTACCCATCATGAAGTGGGAGTTAATCCTTGTCGCTTCGAGGGGTCCTGTCCTGGGGATCGAGGAGGCGGAACCGTCCGTCTCCCTCGGCTATAAAAGGCGGCAGGGTGGGTTTCGAAAACCACCCTTGCCATTTGCCTTCGTCTTCCTTGCGCTCCTGCTCTCTCCCGAGCACTAAGCCTTCGCATTTTTCGTTCATTCTATCGCTCGCTCTTCCATTCGTTGTTTCCATCGTCCTTGTTGCGATGGCTTCCGAGTGGAGGGCTTCCTCCGTCTCCGCCAGCACTCTCGACGAGCGTGCGAGGAAAGGATTCCCCCAACGGTGGGGCGATATCAACTGGAGGGCAGCGGCGCAGCACGAGGTGCCGGCCCCGCGGAGGGAGAGATCGTCTCCTTCCTCGTCTTCCATGATCGCGGGCTTAGGTTTCTGACCACCTAGTTCATCCGCTGGCTTCTCTCTTACTACCAAATTCGCCTCCACCACCTCACCCCGAATGGGGTTCTTCACATCACGCTTTTCATCACCCTCTGTGAGGCCTTCCTCGGCTACCTCCGAGCACCGAGCTGTGGAGGTACTTCTTCAATGTCTCACGGTTGGGCGGTACCCGCAACGTTCGGTGTTACGGATGCGGCGACATCTGCCTTCGGAACTCGCGCGCGGGGGAGTACCTCGAGGTCCCCCTGAAGAAGTCGTTGAATGGCTGGGACGACGAGTGGTTCTATGCTGCCAACCTTGCCCCTCGTGTCCCGGTGTACTTCGACGGGTCCGCTGCAACCATCGATTCGTGGACTGCCTCCCCGTCGAACTAGGAGGTGCAGGCGTTGGGTCCGCTCCTCACGCAGATCCGAAAGCTTCGGGAGGCCGGACTGTCGGCCGTCAAGGTGGCCGCGGTCTTCATCAGTCGCCGAGTGCTCCCGCTCCAAAAGCGTCGGCACCAGGTGGATGAGTACACCGACGCCGAAGACACCACACGCCTGGTGGTTGGGGAGGAGCTCTCGGACGAGGACATCGTGGGATGCGTGGCCTGCATGTTCGAAGGATACGAGGAGGCGTCCCTTACGAGGGGGCCCGAGCCTGTATTGACTCAGGCGGGCGGGTCTTCGTCACACACTTTGACAGTGGCTCCTTCTCGTGCTCTTTCTCCTTCGGTGCCAATGTCCCAAGCAGCGGGTCGGGCACCGGCTATCGTTCGCCCGGTGCCGGGTCCGATCCAAGAGACGAGATCATCATCGGCCACAACTGCAGCTTCACAGTCGTCTGGGGGCGCCGACGTTGGCACCGCCAAGAAGCGATCACTCAGGCGGTCCTTGGATCGGTTGAAACCGGGGTCGTTTCACAGGCCCTCGCGCCGGCCCCTAGCCATCACGAGAAGAGGTGGCCGCCTTGGCCGCGCAAGTGGCGAGAGACGATCCCGTCACAGTGTCGTTGTCTGAGGACCTGGACGACATACAGGAGGACTCGGGGTCGGACACTAAGTCCGACTCGGTGCTCCGGTCCCCTGAAGAGGCTCAAGCTCAAGGGGCAGACCGTCATTCCCGTCGCCTCGTTGGCCGTCCATCCGCTGCGGCCGTCCGATAGGGTGGCGGCGGCGGCAAAGACTCGAGGCCCGAAGCCCGCGCAGTTGCTGAAGAAGATGACCAGGACCATCCCGATTCGCCGGTTGAAGGCGTAAGTCCTTGCACTTGCATTCTTTTTCATTGTACGCGTTAACCATATAGTGGGCTTACTTTGTTTTTCGTAGGACGACTGCTGCTGCTCTGGCCACGACGCGTCTTGCGCCACGAGCCGACATAGAGGGGCCAAACACCGCGACGACGGCGGTGGCGGGTGCTCCAATTGCCCCGTCATGTCCAAGTCCTCGGCGGGAAGACCCATCGGCCAGCATGCCTGTGGGCGATGAAGAGGCGCAACCCCCCTGGCCCATATCGAGGGTCAGGGGCGACGGCAACTGCAGAAGACCTACAGCCTCCCCCCTCAAGCACTGATGCCATGGGTCGGGAAGATGCTGCGGAGGGAGCGGCAATTCCGTCCTCCTCGGCCCCTGTGGCCGAGGGGGACGTTGAGATGGGAGCCGCGAAGGCTGCCACGGCGATTGGTGGAGGCGACCAAGTGCCCTCCCCGACCGCTACGTACACTGGGCCGGCGACGACGATCAGCGAGGAGGTGGTGGTGCTGGCCGCTGTGGCTACAACTGTCGTGGTGGCTGGAGTTGGCGGTACCGAGGCTTCGGCCTCGAAACGTCGGGTGATGTCGGACCACCCCCCGGTCGGGTGAAGCGTCGGTGCGAGCCACGCGTCACTATGACAGCGTGATGGGGGCTGTCTTCGACGTCATCATCCAGATTGACGATAGCCTGGTGGATAACCTCGACCGCCTGGCCGTGGCTCGGAACATCTACCGCGACTTGGTCGTGCAAGAAGCACGTGTAAGTTAGTGGTAACTTGAAAATTTACGGTAACTGACCTTTTATTCGCGATACTGATGTTGTATTTTTGTAGAGGGTTATGCTCCATACGGTGGATCAGGCTTTGTCTGACCCATTGCTATGTGCCGAGGTGGAGACCCTCCGTAAGGCGCTGCCTCGGGCTCGGGCCGGCCGAGAAGTGTCAATAGAGGATGCCCACCGGCTCTGACATGAGCTCAAGGCCGCGCAGGACGAGGCCTCAAAGGCTCGGCAAGACGCTCGGGCCACTCGAACAGAGGCTCAGACGGTTGGGAGGAGAACAATAAGTACGGCTCCGAGCTTGCGCAGCTACGGTTCAATGCTGTCCGTAAATGTCACGCTCCCGCTCCTGCTCCTGACCTTGCTCTTTCTAAAATAAGAAAGATGAAGCTTCGTCTTGTGCAAAGCTCAACCAGCGGGCTGAGCGGGCTGAGGCGAAGGTGAAGGAGGCGACGGGGCAGTGCACTAGCGTTGAGACACAGCTCGTCGCCTCGAACGACGAGGTGAAGAAGCTCACTGCAGAGCTCAACGCCCTACGCCTTTCCACTGACGAGGCTCTAGCCCGCGCGCAGCAGGCGGTGGAGGACGCACAGGACGCCACCAACACCGCCATCAAAGAGCGTGACGGTAAGTGCCTCTGTGGATCGTGTTCGAAGAGTTGTTGTACGGTTGGTGCTTTTCGGGACGTGGGGGCGGACGTGCGCCGCATGTTTCGGGGCATCTTCGTCGGAGTGCGGGACACTAACGTGCCAGCGGACTACATCCGGTACGTGATGGGGTGTTTCTCGGGGTTGATCGCCGCCGCGCTGACTGGCGCCCTTGAAGACGCGGGGACATTGGCACTGTCGCAGGTGGCGGCGCACTACTCGGATGTCGATCTCACTCAGGTCGTCGAGGGCTTCCCTCTGGAGATGCCGGATGAGGAGATCCGGGATTTGTCGGACGTGGTTGGCACAAGGTGGCGGACCTCTTCTCCGGCTTCCGAACGAAGGAGTTTGTTCGGGAGAGGTTCAGCTCGATGCCGACCCGTCCCCAAAGTCATCCACCACCCCCAAACCCGTAGGCTTTAGATCTTCCTTTTTTTTTGGTTTCCTGTAATTACTTTTGGTGATGTACCTCGGACATCACTTGTAATTTATGTTAATAGCAGTAGAGCATTCTGACCCTTGCCCGTGTCAAGCATTCTTAGTGACTTTGCGTTTTTTGTTTTCCGTTGGGCGGTTGACAGAGCGACTAGGTCGGGTATAGCCCGTAGGGTTGAGTATCAGACTCAATGCAGCCGTAGGGCATCAACAACCCTGGTCGTCGGTCGTTAGCCATGAGGAGAACTTAAACGCTAGCACTTAGAATCTCTCGTCCAGGGATCAGCAAGAAACGAGACTTAGGAACGTAAACAAAAGGCGCGGAGCCCAAAAGCAACGAGGTCGGGTCGCGGCGCTGTTCTTAGTTAAATCACGTCGAACCCGAGGGAACTTTCGGAGTTCACGCCAGCATGGATTGGGATTTAACTTCGAAGCTAGCGTGGGCCAGGCCGGAGGCTTAGAATGAGAACGAGGCACGGAGCCAATCGGTCGGAAACGAAAGGCGCAAAGCCTGCGAAAAACGATGGGGTCGGTTTGCAACACCTCTCTTAGTTAAATCACGCCGAACCCGAGGAAACTTTCGGAGTTCACGCTAGCGCGAGCTGAGATTTAACCTCGAGACATTTATGAACCAGCCGTCAGGAGGGAGGCCTCAGGGCCCAATGAATACATTGCGAGGGTCAACGAACATGTCGCAGGGGACACTCAAATAGCCCTCGAGCGGCAGGGGGTCGGCCTTCCGGCTACGCACCGCCGAACAGAACATAAAAAGAAACAAGATCATGACAGGGCACAAAAAACTTATCTGATTTTATTATGCATAGAAACGACGCAAATTTTCACTATTCCAGGCATTCTCGACCTCTGCACCACTCTCGGTCGCCAGCTTATACGCGTCGAGCCTTATAACACGCTTGATTACGAAAGGCCCCTCCCAGGGGTGACAACTTGTGCTTCCTTGTTTTGGGCTCATGTCAAGACTAAGTCGCCGACGTTGAACACTCGACCCTTGACCCGCTGAGCGTGTAGCCGACAGAGACTCTGCTGTTACTTGGCCGACTGCAGCATGGCGACGTCGCGTGCTTCATCGAGTTGATCTAGGGCGTCCTGTCATGTGGCTTCTGATGCTTCTTTTTTGTAGGCCTGGACTCGCGGGGAATCGTAGTCGATATCGTTTGGCAATACGGCTTCGGCGCCGAATGCCATGAAGAACGGAGTGCCCCCGTCGTTCGGTTGGGAGTCATCCACAGACCCCAGAGCACAGATGAGAGCTCCTGGGCCCATCGTCCGGCCGCATTCTGAACGTATTCATAGATTCAGGGCTTGATCCCTGGAGCACCACACGGTTTGTGTGTTCAACCTGCCCGTTGGTCTTGGATGGGCCATGAATGCGAAGTCGAGTCAGATATGGTACTCCTCACAGAATTCGTGAAACTGCCGACCGGTGAACTGTGCACCATTAGCGGTGATGATGGAGTTCGGGACACCAAAGCGGTAGATGATGTCGTAGAAGAACTCAACCGCCCGACTGGCGCTGATAGAGGGCACTGGCTTGGCTTCAATCTATTTAGTGAACTTGTCGACGGCGACAGAGAGGTGGCTGAAGCCCCTGGACGCTTTTCGAAAGGGCCCAAGGATGTCGAGGCCCCAAACTGCAAAGGGCCACGTGATTAGAATCATTTGGAGTTCTTGAGCTGGCAGATGGGTATGCTGGGCGTAGTACTGGCACTCTCGACAGGTGTGGACCAATTGCTCACGTTGGCAATAGCTGTAGGCCAGTAGAATCTTTCGCGGAAATCTTTTCCCACCAGGGTCCTCGGGGCAGCATGATGCTCGCAAACTCTCAAATGAATGTCGTCGAGGATATGCCGACCCTCCTCTCAGGGAATGCAGCGTTGAAGAATACCGCTGGTACTTCGCTTGTATTGCTCATCGTTGATGATGGTGTAAGCTTTTGCTTGTCGAGAGATGCGTCGGGCTTCGTTAGTGTCGGCCAGAAGCGTGCCATCTTAGAGGAAGGCGAAGATGTCTTGAGACCAGTCGGGAATGATGGCCATCACGTCTGACCCTAGGCTCGAGACTGTAGGGGTCGGCTTGCCGACCCAGGGGTCAGACGAGGGGTCAGCCTCCTCTTTGATCTTGATGGTTGGCTCGGTGAGGACTTCGAGGAAAACGTCGTCAAGCACAGGGTCGCTCCTTGATGCCATTTTGGCGAGGTAGTCAGCCGCTTCGTTGTCGTGGCGTAGAACTTGTTTTCGAGCTTGCGAACTTCTTGGCAATAGGCTCCATCTTTGGGTAACGGCAGCTTGAGGCTTTCATGACTTGGTTCACAACAAGCTTAGAGTCGCCCTTGATGTAGAGCCGTCGGACGTCAAGAGTGATTGCCATTCACAGACTATGAAGGAGAGCTTCGTATTTGGTGACGTTATTTGAGGCATGAAAATGGATCTGGAGCACGTAGCAGAACTTGTCGCCCTTTGGAGAGAAGAGGAGGACGCAAACCCGGAGCCTCGGAGCATACATGAGCCGTCAAAGAACATGGTCTAGTGCTCGAGGTCGACAGGGGGTCGGCATCTCTTGAGCTTCGGTCCACTCAACGATGAAGTCGGTGAGAACTTGAGACTTCATGGCTTGTCGAGGCTCGTAGATGTCGTGGCCCATGAGTTCCATTGCCCATGTGGCAATTCGGCTGACCGCATCCTTGTTAGTAATGACCTCCCCGAGTGGGAAGCTTGTGACCACTCGACGGAGCGGCTGTCGAAGTAGTGGCGTAGCTTGCGCTTGGTGATGAGGACGGCGTAGATTAACTTCTCCACTTGCGTGTAGCGGGTTTTGTCATCGGCGAGCACTTCACTGATGAAGTAAATGGGTTGCTGGACTTTCAAAGCTCGACCCTCCTCCGAGCGCTCGACAACGAGGGCGGTACTGACCACCTTAGAGGTGGCAGAGATGTACAGTACTAGAACTTCTCCGAGACCGGCAAAGCAAGGACCGACAGTGAGGACAGCGAAGTCTTTAGTTGCTCAAATGCTTCCTGGGCCTCGGCAGTAAAGGTGAAACGGTCGGATTTGTATAGCCGTCGGTAAAAGGCATTGCCTTCTCATCGAGTCGAGAGATGAAGCGGCTAAGGGTCACGAGGCATCTAGTGAGCCTCTGGACACCTTTGACATTCTTGACGGGTCCGAAATTTAGGATCGCGGCTATCTTCTCGGGGTTGGCTTCAATGCCACACTCAGCAATGACGAATCCATGCAGCTTGCCTAAGGGAACGCCGAAGACGCACTTCTCGGGATTGAGCCTCACGCGGTACTGTCGGAGGTTGGCGAAAGTATCTTCCAGGTCGGTGATGAGACCGTCGGCCATGCAGGTCTTGATAACGATGTCGTCGACGTAGACTTCAAGGTTCCGACCCAATTGGTCGTGAAAACACTTTTGCATGCAGCACTGATAGGTCGCGCCGGCGTTCTTAAGCTCGAAGGGCATCGTGACTTAATAGAAGGAACCGAACAGATTGATGAAGGACGTTGCGGGCTGGTCAGGACCTCGCACAGAAATCTGATGGTACCCGAAGTACGCATCAAGAAAACTATGGCTCTCGTAGCCAGCGGTGGAATCGATCACCTAATCTATGCGCGACAAAGAAAACAGATCCTTTGGGCATGCCTTGTTGAGACTCGTATAATCAACACACATGCTCCATTTACTATTCTTTTTCTTGACCATTACAAGGTTGGTTAGCCACTCGGGTGGTAGACCTTACGAATGAACTTAGCATCGAGCAGCTTGGCAATTTCTTCCCTAATGGCCTTCTTTTTCTCCTCGTCAAAGCTTCGAAGTCGTTGCTGTACGGGTCAGAATCCAGTCTTGATGTTGAGAGAGTGCTTGACGACCTCCTTCGGGATGCCCGACACGTCAAAGGGTGCCAGGCGACGTCCCGATTCTAGATGAGAAAGTCGACGAGCGCCTTTTTCTATTTGTCAGAGAGCGTTGTTTCGACCCTAGCCTTCTTGGAGGAGTCGGATGGGTCGAGGATGATCTTCTTAGAGTCGTTGTCCGGCTCGAAAGACGTAGAGGTTGACGGCTTGGAGTCGAGGATCGGGGTCGGGGCCGAACCTTGAGACTTGCGGATCTCTTCCAGCTCAGCCGCCACCATGAGGGTGATGGCTAGTTCGAAGCTTTTTTGCTCACAAGCAAGGGCCTGCTTGATGTGTGAAGCTATGGTGATGACGCCTTTAGGACCCGGCATCTTCAACTTGAGATAGACGTAGCTCAGGATGGCCATGAACTTGGCGTAGGCGGGCCGGCAAGGATGGCGTGGTAGGTTCTGGCGAAATCGACCACCTCAAAGGTGAGGATCTCAGTCTTAGAGTTGTTGCGGTCACCGAAGGTGACTGGGAGGTCGATTTGTCCCATGGGGATGGCGCGGTCCCTTGGGATCACCCCATGGAACGGAGCATAGCTCGGCCAAAGATCCGACCATGAGAGCTTCATGGCGTTGAAGGTGTCGATGTAAAAGATGTTGAAGGCACTTTCACCATCGATGAAGACCTTGGTGAGGCGCGTGTTGCCAACGATGGGGTCGAGCACCAGGGGAAGATGCCCTGGTTGAGGCACTCGGTTGGGGTGGTCGGATCTGTCGAAGGTGATGGGCGGCTCCGACCACTTGAGGTAGGTTGGTACGGCAGGGTCGGCGAAGTTGACTTCTTGCCATAGCAACTTCTAGTGGCGTCGGGGCTCGTAAGCCCATGGCTCACCAAAGATCATGCGGCAGCCTTCAGGCTCAGGAAAGGCGGGGTTGGCCTTCTCCTCAGCGCACTTCTTCGGAGGGCCGAGGCGTTGAGGTGGACGTGATTGGACATGGAGATGGCCCCTCAAGAAGTACTGCATTAGGCGGCAGTCTGTGTAAAGGTGTTGAACCGAAGGGGAGTGGTTCGGACATGGCTTCTCCAGAAGTTTGTCGAAGTAGTTGTCGTGCTCCGGTGGAGTCTTTGCTTAGGGTCGGGGCCGATGTTCGGCGACGGCCACGAACTCGTCGTCATATTGCCGACCCTTCTTGGGTTTCTTGCAGTTGGAGCCGCCACTGCCCCGGTCGTCCCGACTGTCAAAACACCAGTCGGAGCATTGGTCAGACTTGCGGTTAGACTTCGACTTCTCCTTGTCCTTGTCCCGGCCTCGATCGAAGTTGGCTTGGACAGCCTCCTCTCCGGTGGCAAAGGTGGTGGCGATGTCGAGTAGCGCGTGGGCCGTCTGAGGGTTTTTACGCCCTAACTTGTGGACAAGTCTTGTAAGTTGTACCGTAGGTGAAGGCGTTGATGACGTCGACGTCGCTTACTTCTGGCAACTCGTTCCCTTGCGCGAGAAGCGTTGGATGTAGTCGCGGAGCGATTCGTTGGGTTATTGCTTGCAGTTGCTCAAGTCTCAGGAGTTGCCCGGACGCATGTAGGTCCTCTGAAAGTTGTTGATGAAGACTTCATGAAGGTCGGCCCAGTTCCGAATGCTCCCCTCGAGAAGGTGCTCGAGCCACCTCCTGGTCGAGTCGGACAGGAAGAGTGACAGGTACTGGATGGCGAACAGATCGTCCGCGCCTCCGGCTCTGCAGACGAGACGATAGTCCCCGAGCAAATGAGTAGGGTTGGTCTCACCAGTGTAATTGATGATGTTGAAGGGCGCGAGGAATCGATTTAGAAACTGTGCGTGTCGAATGGCGTATCCAAAAGTGCGGGCCCAACCCCATCAGGGCGGAAGCTCCGTGAGGAGCTGTGGGCTCGCCGTTGGGCGTGGTAGTCGGGGGTTCGTTCTCGACGACGGAGTTCGAAGTACCCAGGAGTTCGTTCCTGGCGTGACAGCGTGGAGATCGGCTCGGGCTTGTCGTCGGGCGTTGATAGTGTGACGAGTGTCACGGTCAAGGTCGAGGCGCCATCGGATGGTGGCGGGCAGAGGATCTGAACGATCCATCCTGCACCTTGTCGTTGGCTGCTACCAACCTCAGACGGTGGCGGGGGTGGAGGCACCCCGGTCCCTTGCTGCTGGAGTGCAGCGTCGAGGAAGGCGCTGAGATGGGTATGGGTTTTGACGACCATAAGGTTTACCGGAGTCATAGACTTGTGAAGGACTTTCGCGGCCGCGGCCCCGTTGTCGATCGCATGGTTGAAGGTGGGCGTATCCGCCGCCATGATCTGCTGGTAGGCAGCGCAGGCCCGACTCTGAAGATTGGCGATAGCCGGAGGTGGCGACCCACCTTGTCGAGCGGAGTTGGCCCTCTTAGCCGAAGATCTACGACGTAGGGCCTCTTCCACGATGCTTGTCGCTCGGTGCCCTGGCGAAGTGTCACCAGCAGCGCCGAGGGGCGTACCCCCAGCACTTGTGCCATGGAGCATGAAACACTCGCGCGAAGGGTCATGGCCCAACGCAGTGCGAATCTAACAACGTCGGGCCATGCGCTTGGCACACGACACCCGAAGACGAAGCTCACCGTCGGTGTTGGCGATGAAGTCCAGGCTCCCGAAGTGGAAGGCCTGGCCAATGGAGAAGACGGGGACGCGCCACGATTGGCCATCCAGACTGAAGTAGATCGTGAAACTCTCGAAATGCAGGCAGGCGACCTAAGCCTCTCCCACCAGAGTGAAGATCGAGGCCATCAATGACGAAACGAAACACACCACGGGCACCTCTACCTAGCGTGCCAACTGTCGACGTTCCGTACATCGACGCAGTACGAATTTGTAAATCGGAGGGGGTACGGTGTGATTCTTCCTAACCGATATGGCCTAATCCGTGATGGACTCTAGAATGTAACCTGGTTCGGGCCACCGCGAGGTGTAATACCCTACATCCAGAGGTCAGAATCGACGAACTCACGTATGATCGAGTGGGTTACAATGGCGGAAGGGCTCTTACATGGGCAGAATCCCTAGCGTGCCTTTGTGTGTGTATAGCTATCTTACTCTATGTGTTTCTCTCGTTGTACGGGGGTCCCTGACAGGCCTTTTTATAGAGGCCGGATGGAGTTACAATGCGGGTAAGGCGGGTGGCTCCCTGACAGGTGGGAGTCACAACGAAATTTGACACTCACAGAACTGGATGTCTTATGACAGGTGGGGCATAGCCAAACTTGGTCCCCGCAAGATGGTGCTTTCTCTGACGAGTGGGGTCGTCACCAAACTTGGCCACCACAGAACTGAGCCCCCTCTGATGGATGGGGCCAACAGCGTCTTTGAGAATGTTTCAGAATGTTCCAGGTGATCCTCTGGCGCTGGACGGTCCTCTGGCGCCAGCTGTTGTCCTTGACCTGTCCCCTATTCAGCGCTGGAGGGACAAAGTTGCTTTACTGTTTGCTTTACTGCCCTGTCGCCTTGTACAGCCGCTAGGAATCTCTGTGTTGGCAGGGGCTTTGTCATGGGTTGGTCGCCCTACTTTGAGGTCGAAAAGTAAGTCGGTTGTCTGGCCATCTTGGGGTTATGTTGCCCCCGACCCTACGGGGGTCGGTGGCTCTTGTGACTGGTTGCGCCTGACCCTCTTGGTTGGGCTTTGTAAAATCTTGTAGAATTCTTCCTTCGGGTCCACGAAGAGTGTGAGCTAGTCGTTGCTGATGGGCCGTAGATCGTAGCTTGGACCGTTGAGTAATCCCGGACCGTAAGTACCCGGGGGATATTATCCCAACAGACAACGACTACAAACTTTTATATTAGAAGGGAGATGTTAGAAGAATCAATCCCTCAAAATTGGTGGGATGAGCTCATCCACATTTAGGGCCTCTTTGGTAGAGCTCCCAGCTGATTCTTTGGATTCACTCCTGATCTCCTGTGAAGTGATTTTATGGCTGAAAGTGATTCTCTTTGATTCTCTAGGATAAACTCTAAGAATCAGGACAGAGAATCACTTCACAGAATCAGGAGAAGCTACTTTTTCAGCTCTCAGCCTCTTAGTTCATTTCAGATAATCACTTCACAGAATTAGACAAGAATCACTTCTCCTGCAAAACAGCGTTTGAAAGAGTTCCTCTGATTCTGCCTGAGAATCAGGAGCTGTGAGCTTTGCCAAAAGGGCCCTTATTTTTGGAATGGAGGGAGTATCTTCTAAGGTGTTGTTTGGGTTGCTGAAAATGAACTCTAGGTTGAGGAAATGGAGGGCGGTTGTGTATTAGGATAGGGAAATGAAGAGGGTTAAGGATAGAGAAATGAACCCCTCATTTCCAGCTCCTCCAAACCCACCGAACAAGGTGGGTTATCACGGGGAAATGAGAAATGGACATACCTTGCCCACACGGCAGAGCATCTCTGTTGGCCTGGCAACCTGTTCCTCACACCCGCCTCCTCTCTATCTTCTCTCTGGTTCGGCCGGCTTCGGTGGAGCCCGACGACAAGAACCTAGCCTGGTCTACAAATAAGTGTTGTAGCAGGGTAGTGTGACTGGGGAAGGCGGTGGCAGTGTCGATCTGCGGCCAGCCAGGCCTGGCCCTGAGCCAGTGCGGCCGGAGCGATAGCTCCGGCCCCGAGAAGGTAAGGGGCCCCGTCTAATGACATGTATTAATAGAGTAAAAAAAAAAACACATACGGTTTGAACTTGGCAAGTTTATTACTACCTACTCATGTGTCACAAAATAAGTTTACATTTAGGTTTAGTTAAAGTTGACTTTGATCAATGATTTTGATAAATTTAATTACTTGCAGTAATATAAATTATACTACCTCCGGTTTTAAATTATTGACTCTATTAACTTTTAATATCAACTTTGACCATTTTTCTTATTCAAATAATTTATTCAGATATGTAAAATTAATAGTAGTGATTTAAATACCACTAATAATAAAGCAAATAATAATAAAATTTTACACACTTGAATATTTTTTAATAGGACAAATGATCAAAATTGACGTAAGAAGTCAATAGTGTCAATATTTTAA
The DNA here is from genome assembly GCA_001602295.1 of Zoysia matrella. Classification (NCBI taxonomy): domain Eukaryota; kingdom Viridiplantae; phylum Streptophyta; class Magnoliopsida; order Poales; family Poaceae; genus Zoysia; species Zoysia matrella. The sequence continues at coordinate 6,299 of BCLG01000988.1, read as the reverse complement.
ACCCGAAGGGAGAATATATTATGAAAGTATTTTTTATGATGAATTTAAAAGTAAAAATTCGAAATTTTTAAAGTTAACCAAATCTACAGAATCGTTTGATCAAAGGTAAATAGCACGAAACACAAACATAAACTTATTTTCAAACAGAGTGAGCAAAAGAAAATTAGGTTGCTATATTTAAAAAAATTAAAGTATTTTATACATCAAAAAGCTCTCTATTTTAGTTTCGTCCCGAGCCACCCAAATCTCACGACCGGCCCTGCGGCCAGCCTTGAGCGGGCGGCAGAAGAGCAAGCTGGATGCGGCGGGGATATGGCTGGGCAACTGGGCCGTCTGGCCTGGCCCGGCATGGCCCACCTTGCGGCATGGCCCGGTAACCAACGGACCAAATACTAGTAAGTGCAAAATGTGACCTCCCTGAGAATCGAACACGTGACCAGAGGCTTTAGGAGCGGGCGTCATACAACTGCACCAAGCTAGCTGTTGTATTTAGTTTAAATATATTTAACATAAAATTTCTAACGGGTTGTGCCGTGCTAAGCCTCGTGCTAAACCTCCGAGCCAAACATAGCCCGGTGAATGGGCCCGTACCGGCCCAGGCGTGGTGTCGATCGGGTCGTGCCATGCCTAGGCTGTGCCAAATTGATCGGACCAAGATGCGGCCCATTTGACATAGACCAGTCGCCTAGGTATAGGCGGAGATGATTTTTTTTTAAGTGCCGGTGGGGATCGTTCTGGAGACGGATGAGGAATCTGGATGGGGTGGGGTCGCGTGGGTGATGGGCCTTTTTATCTGATGAAGGGCAATTTTGTCTAAATTTTTCCCTATTCTCAACCTCATTTATACCAACGTTGGAATGGGAATGAAAACCTACTTTCCTAACCTCAACACATGCTTCGTATCCGCTGCTATTTCTCTACCCCTTTCCCATCACACATCCAAACGCAACATAAATTATTTATTCACAGGGCTCTGCTGCTAGTCGAAGAGGGGGATAACTGTTGCTCCTGATCAAGGAAGGGTTTCCCCTGATGCCTTGCCTAGGTATAGTACCAGTGGATCTACTGGATACTTTCCGCTCACTTCCTAGGCCTATGCCTTATGATAATCCTCATTTTAGCCCTCGGAGGGATTATTTTTTTACTTGAAAAGAAAGAATTAATTATCGAGCAGACAATTAATTCTTTTTTTTTACGCAAAGTTCATGCCTGTACAAATTAACATATACTCTATCCATTCTTAAATTGTTGTTGCCATTGACTTTAAACATCAAACATAATTATTCGTTGTTCAAAAAGGTTTGATAGATATCATATATTTTGTTATAATTTACTTTATCATTAAAGTTATTTGAATCACAACTTATAATTTTACATATTTAGATTAATTTTTTGAATAATATGAACGCTCAAAATTGATATTAGAAGTTAATGACGACAACAGTTTAGAAAAAAAGAGAGTATAATTCAAACAGATGGGTCACTGATGTCTCTTATTCGCCAATGCTATGTAGGATATGTCCGAATTATTGAAAAAATCTCAAAGATCAAAAGTCAAGGTTAAACTATATATTGTCATTCCAAAATATTTCTTCTGGCAAAATGGAATGTTTGATCAAGAAGAAAAGTTTACATATTATTTACCCTTCAAAAAAATGGATTTATCAAGCAGCAACAACTTTTGTGAGGAATCAGTCCAAATATGCATAATAAAATTGCGAACACGATTTTCTGGCCCATTTGTCCTTGCTAGTTGGGTCCCTGATGAGCTAAAGCCCATTTATTGTTGATTTCGCAAATGATTTTCTGCAATAATGCATTTATTGAGATGCTAATTTAAATGAAATATGAAGCACCTGTGAACCAAATGATGAATAATACACCCGTAAAGAAATGAAAGTATGACCTCACCACCAAAAGTTTCGCAAGGATACAAACTTGACAACTACTAATTCAACTATCAGCTTCATAGAGCACGTGTAGAAAGGATACCAAAACAAATGTAGAATATCGGCAAGTAGGATAACAATGCTAGATACTTTATATTACTTTGCACATTAATTGTAATGTTGTCGTCTATGTTGCTTAGTGGTATGCAAGAATACATTTATATCCCAGTTTTTTTTTTGGTTAAAAAAAGAATATCCCAGGTATTACAATATAGAAATGTCCAGAATGCTGAATATCTTTCCCGTGTCCCATCAACAAGTAATATGATTAGGCATTACTTGTGCGCCATTCTGAGCTGTCTGCCACATGACATCAACTCAAAAAATCTTTATTCGAAAGCAACAAATTCACCTCATTGGTCTTTTAGAAATACAAGTCACATATAATCTATTACACAATAGCTATAAAAATACCTGCATTGAATCTTCATTACTGAATTCTATGATTCAGCTTTTATTCCTTTCAAACATATATTATCTCTACGGTAGTTCCTTAAGCTACCGTTCATCTCCATCTTTTGCAGCCGTCTCAAAGACCCTTATGAATATATTTGGAGGCTGGCCACCACTTAGTTGGTACTTTCCATTAATCTGCACAAAATAGAGTACAGTAAGGAACAATGGACAAGTCTCTAGACATTGACCAGATAAAAGATGATTAATATCATCATTAAAGTAACCCTCGTACCACAAAGTGTGGAACCCCCGAAATGCCAGATGAGTACTTGTTGAGTTCTTCCCGAACCTTTTAGCAGCATGAAGGACCCATGAGCTCTTTAATTGGAATAATATGGTCATAGGGACAAAGATAACTGGAAACCATACCTCGTCAACTCCTTTGTTAGGGTCTTCAAGCAGTTCTTCGGCTCCTACTATTCCCACTTTTCTTGCAGCATCTAATAAAACCTGTCTGTGATACATTTGTAAAACAGATTTAAGATGGTCCAACAATAATATAGATCAAACACTACTAAAATCAACATGCATAGGCAGATTTAAGCAACCCAATTGGATAAGGCAGATATATTTTCTGAAACAAATAAAGGAGTAGTTATAACATCTCTTTCTTGCAAGGATGTAACCTGCAAAATATTTTTTTAGTTTATATGATAAAATTGGGGTTGGGAAGCATTTGGATGACCTGCAAACATGGTACAAGAATGCTTTGAGTATATAGTGTTTCTTTGTAAATACTGAAACTGGTCATATCACAATCAACATTCTTTCGTTACCAATAGGGATATGCATCATTTGATAATTCTAAAAGTATACTTTTAAAAATGTGGCAATTTAAAATTTTAATGTAAGTTATGCCTCATAAAAACCTTTTTCCCAAATATGACCGCGTTACTAATACAAGCAGATAAATGATGATGATAGAATGAATGCAAAACAAAACTTATGATCAATACCATAATTAGGCTTAACTCATACTCACTTGTCACCTATATATTTTCCTTGGCAAAAGTAACTGAGGAATAATTCATCAACAAGGGCATTTTGCTTGTCATAGCCTTGGTGTCCAGCTAGTGTTATGAGCCTGTGGCTATCCATTGTATTTCCCCTGGATTAAAATATTTGAATCAGCACACTGATAAATGCTATGCATGACACAAATGCCAGCAACAGCTTCAGAACCATATACTTACGTCAACCCCGTAACGTCATACTCAAGCCCAAGTCCTCGGAATATCTGAAACAAGAGCACAACAGCAGTCAACAGCAAAATACATTTTACGCAGAGTGAATAAAGTCTATCACAGGCATGGTCTAATGGAACCTCAGTCATGCGAGAAGTCGCACGCTCAAACTGAACAGGACCAAACTTCATCTTGTAAAAGTCAGATTTCTTGATGCCTTCCTTCGGTGCATCAGGATTAAGAAAGAATGGATGCCAGCGAACCTACCAATTAAACAGATTCAAACAAAGTGAACATTGAAATCTGAATTTATTTATAAAAAAAAAATATGAATCCATATCACGATGGTGATTCAAAGAAGAGTGAGACCTCAAAGTCGAACTTTTCCCTGGTTTGCTCCATTGCTTTCTCAAGGTTCTTTTTGCCAACAAAGCACCAAGGGCACACTGTATCTGAGCTCACGTCTATCTGAATGAGCTTCTTGCTAGTATTTGAAGCCATCAGTCTTGCACACCTACAATTTACAAACATGTTAGTTTGAACTTGTTTGAAAGCTATTCTTCGAGAAAGCATTGACCCACAATATGGTCAATCTGGACCAAGATACTTATTGACATTTTCCTTTATGCAATAGTGAAAGTAGCAGAAAATTGCTAGACTGAAGAGTAAGAACATCCATGAATCCAAGAAGGTGCAAACATATTACCCTTCCAGAAAGGGCTATAACCTTATCGATCCATTGTGCAAACTAGGCTGATCTATACCAGAATAATCCCATGATTATGGTTACTAGTATCTCGGCAAAATAAATTTTTCGAACACAACACGGTATACTTTTTCAATCACGGATCACATTATACTTTTCAAATCAAGCAAGTGGGCTGGACTGATAATTAGAGCCGAATTGTCTGTGCACTGTAGATTCCTGGAACTTTAAACGAATCAAGCATCATCAGCAGTCTCTAGATGACACCTCGATTAGGAATCAAATTCACGGTAGACACCACGTAAAGCAACGTGGGAAAACAAATTACATGCACTAATTCGGTCAACTGTTGTCACCTGAAGCAACTAATCGACACCTCTTGAAGCAAAGGTGCTGAATTTGTAGAGAACGTTGCCGATAAAGTGGTTAAATAAATACAAAATCCGAACCTGAGAGCGCTGGGTTTCGTGAGGGACGGGAGGCGACCGGGCATACACAGGCGCGGCAAGATTTCTTCTTTTCCCCCCTTTAATGATGTAGGATCTGGTCCACGCTCGTTTCTTCTCGCAGTTCTTGCGAGGGAGAACAAATTTTGGGAGGGCGATAACAGCCAAGGTCAGAGGAGAGTAGTTTGGTAGGCGTTGGTGGAGCGTGGCGCGCTCCCGTGCGTTTCCCAGGGAAGGCCGTAAACCAGCGTCTCGCCTCCTGGACACGGTCCACGGTGGGCACGCGAGGTCCGGCTCTCCCTGCACCATTCTCTCTGCCTCTCTGGGGCAGAAAGTTCCGGAGACCTCGGGACCTTAGAAAAAAAAAAATCCAGTGGTCGGTGCCCAATTGTCACGAGAACGGATTCAACGGAGCAAAGAAGCGGCGTCATTCCGCAGGTCAAAGGAGGCGAGGAGCGCCCAAAGCTCCCATCTTTCCCGAATCCGCCCGCAGGATTGCAGCAGTATCGTCAGGTGAGCAATTCGTCTCCTCTCCTACCCTCCAAAATTTTTGCTCGATCCAGTGCCCACGACGCAATCCCACCCATCGACGAAACCGTCCATTCTCCGGCACCGACCTTGCACGCGCTGCTACTCTCATCCAGGACGTCGCCGTCACAGCTTCCTCCCTCAAAGCCTCTCCCCAACTGAAGCGACTACAGTCTCCTCCCGCGAATCCCCTCCCGAACTGAAAGCGTAAGAGGCATAAGAGGAACAAGAAGGAGCGACAATAGAAAACGTCAGGCACCAGGGATCCCATCTTGCCTGCGTGTTCCGGAATCTTGATTAACCCAGGCCTCGCTTGTGCAGATCGGTTCGATTCAATTCGCCCAACCTCGTTTTCTTTTGTTTCTTTTCAACCTACGAGTTTGTTGTAAATCTTGTGGAGATTGGTTGCGCTGCCCTATACTTCTGGTGGATGTATGTGGATGACCTCTTCAATTGTTGAATAAAATCGATGGTTGGTTGATTGATTAGGCTGTTGGATCCATTTGTAAGCTGGACCAGTACAAGTAGTGCTATTGTGTTGGTGGCTTGGTGCTAGTTAATTTTATTATGTTGCATTTTCTCTCAACCAAACAATGTAATGGAATCAGAAGCCATTACAGATTTTTAACCAAACAAAGACTGTAATGGGATACAATGATTCCGATTACACCTATATTTGATTGCGATTGCACCGTTACCAGCGCTGAACCAAACACCACCTTAGTTCTACCCAATGTTGTGCTGCTATGTTGTTTTGCTCTTCTGTCTCACATTCCTTCATAAGTTGGGATCCAGTTTGCCTATGGTTCTGTAGTTTGCAAACCTTTGTTAGTTTGACCAATAATATCCGAAAGATTAAGAGCGATGGTAGCACTTGGAATCAAATTTCTTGCACCAAAATTTGCTGATTTGATGGCGTATTTGTTGAAAGCTCCTATGAAGGGTGCGTTTTTTGTTCTCTCTTTATGTACTATAGTTTAGCTGGCAGTGTAGTCTCACAATTGGCAAGTTCTATCTTTTGATGATGATA
>BCLG01000987.1:127542-139275 GCA_001602295.1 Zoysia matrella | reverse complement strand
CTCTCGTACGCCGAGATGGCCGGGGAGCTCGCGGCGCTGCGCGTGCGCGACGCGCACTTCGGCGCCGACGAGCCCGCCGAGCTCTACGCGGCGCTGTTCGCGCGCTTCGACCGCGACGGCGACGGCGCCGTGGGCCGCGAGGAGTTCCGCGCCGAGATGAGGGAGGTCATGCTCGCCGTGGCGAGCGGGCTCGGCGCGCTCCCCGTGCAGATGGTCGTCGAGGAAGGGAGTCTACTCAGGAGGGCCGTAGACAGGGAGCTGGCAGGAGCAGCTTATTAATTCACCGTGGCTTCAGCACATAATGCGATTACCGTCCCTGGTTTTCCAGTGTCGACGCTAAACTCTTCGTATTATTGTTGCACTTATGCAGCACTATAAGCGTGTGTTGCACTAACTACTATTGTTTGGCTGCTGAATGACATTTCAGCCTTAACTGTGATACAAATTTATGTATGCGGAGAGGCTCTTTGGATTTCTCTGCTTTGGGTAGTTACTTAGAGTGTTTCTTCATTTTCCTTGTACTAGTATTACAAAACTTTTTTTTGTCAAGCGTCAAAACAAATGTTCAAATCCTAAAAAAACTAACTACATTAACCCACAAAAGAGTTCCTTTGCACAGATTCATGGTTCTCAACGAAATTATTTCTGGTTTTTATCAATTTAGTCCATAAAAACTTTAATGGAAATATAGTTCATCTCACTAAAACTCCTATTTTTTTAATTCATAAATAATTAAATAAATATATACACGAAATTCAAATATATTTATCCGACACCACTAAGAGCATTCCAACAAATGTTTTAAAAAGATCTAGTGCTTTAAAAATTGACAATATAAAGCATGGAGGTGCTCCACCAGATGCTTTAAAAAGATTTCATGCTGTAAATTTTTTTGAATATCCTGTAAATTTTTTCCACCGTGCTTTGTATTTGAAGCACCAAACTAGGTGCTGTATCTAGTGCTGTATCCCGTTTGGACGGCGCTGATTCATTTTTGCCTTCTACCGTGCTCGACGATCCAGACCCACCCGATTGTCGCTCCGCTGCTGGCTCTCCTGGTCGCTGCCGTCTTGCCCCTACCCTGCTCCCTTCACTGGCTCTCATGGAGTAAAGCTCCATCGGTTGGCTGATTGCACTGGTCGATGGAATAGCAAGAAAAGAAAAGAAGAATCAGTAATCTATGGACGACGCAGTGGCCGTCTCGATGCAGCAGGACGCCCGCCATTGCTGCAAGTAGAAGCGGAACGTCTGCTGCAGATGCTTGCTGTACAGCCGCCAGAACTAGCCAGCAACGAACTTGAGCAGGCCACGGTTGTTGAACACCATCCTGCCGCCATCGGTGATTGAGCTCTCGAGCCTTTCGCGGATGACGACGAGCAACTCCTCGACGGCGGGCAGGGTTGGGGCCCCGTCGAGGTCCTCTCTGTTCTGCAACCATATCTTACGCTGCCGTTCTGTGGGATGCCGGTGAGGAAGGACGAGGATTCGATGATACTCGGCAGCTGATGGATCAGCGCTAGCGTGAGTCCTCAGTGGTCGAGATCAAGGTACTCGATGAAATGCCTAAAAGGAAAGAAAAATATAAAGCACTAATTTTACATCATCTGCTGTAGTACACCACTTTCAATCCTTAAAAATAAGATTTACAGAATCTTTAAATTTGCATATACAGCACTATTTTTACAGCAGCCGGAGATGCTCTAATTACACAGCGACCCTTCTTTTTCTTTACCCGGCCTCCCAAACCTTTCCTCTGGTTCTCAACCATAGCCGCCACCGGCCCACGAAGGCACCCCGCCGAACCATCTCTCTCTCACCAACCCCAAAAATGTCGGCGATGTTGGCGGCGCAGGCGCAGCTCGCGCACGTCCCCGTATCCATTTCTCCTTCTCTCAAGTCCAGCTCCCGCGTTCAGTTTTGCCCCTCGCCGGCGGCGAGCGCCCGCTCTCTCGCTCCGCGGGCGGCAGCCTCCGCCACCGCCGTCTCTGCTAAACCAGTGGCGGTTGCTCCACTGAGTTCGGAGCGTACCGTCGTCCGTATCGGTCTCCCGAGCAAGGGCCGCATGGCCGAGCAAACCCTAAACCTCTTAAAGGTACCGTGCTTATCCGGTATTCGTGGTTCTGCTGCTGGCTTTGTGATTCCAATGGTTACTTAACGGATTTGGTTATTTTTTTCCTGTTGGCTTGATGGTGCAGAGTTGCCAGTTGACGGTGAAGCAGCTCAACCCGCGGCAGTACACTGCAGAAATCCCTCTGGTGAGGTTTACATCCTTATAATTTCTCAGATTTACTGTGAGTCGGATCTAGTAGGGACTAGGGAGGTGGGTCGGTTGTTGAATGGTTGTTTATACTCGTTAAGAATTTGGTCCCTGATATATTGATAGGATAATTGGGTTCGAAAGCTGTGTAATTTTCGACTCCATGAATTGTTTTTGAAATACTAAGCTTAATGCGTAGGCGTGGCAATATCAATTGACTGCACTATGGATTATGTGGCAAGGCCTTTTTAGTATTTGGTTGTGCTGTGTGAAATAAATGTTGCACGGTGTCTTGTGTTGCGATGCCAATGTGAGCAAATGATCAGCAACTTGACAAGCCTCTTCTCTCATGATTGAGTGAAATTTTGTTTGAAGATGTGGTGTTGTGGTGAACATAGTTGTTGAGAAATATTGTTAGCTTTCTTGGAGTCTTTTATGTGCTATCAATACTCAATAGCAAACATTTCATTGAGGCCAAACTCAGTCATTTGAGTCCTGTGGTCTGGTAATTTCTGAACCGGCGTATTGTTGGGACCTTCCTTTACTTTCAATTTTTGTCAATGTGCTGCCCGTCTAAATTCTGTTTGCTTTAATTTTCCTTTCTGCTAATTATTTATTTTTTTAAAAAAAATGTTTCCAAGGTCTACTATTTAGTATTATGCCCATTAGGTAGTAGTACATTGCAACGTTATATCTTTTCCCTTTGCTTCAACTATACACCTCCTTATCTGATGCCACGCGTGAACTATTCGTTTGAAATCACAAATATTTGGATACGCGTATAGATAGCCACCATGACATTCACGCCCTGTTTCAATTGACTGATGGTGCTATTCTTTTTATAAACGATTTGCAGATTCCAAATTTGGAGGTTTGGTTACAAAGACCTACAGATATCGTTCGTAAACTCATATCAGGGGATCTTGACCTCGGTATTGTGGGTTTTGATACAGTTAGTGAATACGGAATGGTAAGTTTTGAGGAATCCTGTTAATCTCTTGGTTCTTTTTATGCATGCCACTCGTCTCTAGTCCATCCCTCTAGTTGACAATACAAGTCCTTTTAGTCGGAGTTGCCATTTCAAAATATTTATCTAGGGATGAAAAAAGGATTTAATTACAGCAACGTTTCCACTCCCCCCCCCCCCCCCCCCATTTAATGATGTGATGAGGTAGTGTTTCTAGTATGTATGTATTATATAAGTAGGCACATGTGTGCTCATTTCTAAATACTTAACCCTTACACTTAGTGCCTCCTTGATCCGATGAGATTATGGTTGTGTTGTATATTATGAAGTGGAGATAGTATGAGCTTCTGATAACTGAACGTTTGAATTTACTTTTTATTTTTTGAAGCAAAATCTGATAAATGACTTACGTAAGATTTTATATGACAGGGAAATGATGATTTAATAGTTGTTCATGATGCTCTTGAATTTGGGCACTGCCGTTTGTCCTTAGCGGTATGGTGTTATCCAAGTGTCTACATGAATACTTGCCTTTATTTTCATATTTGAAGTTTAATATCTGAGGCAGTCAAATTGTTGATCAGGTACCTAAGGAAGGCATTTTTGAAAACATAAATTCCCTGGAGGGTCTCCGGGAGATGCCTATATGGACAGAAGAAAGACCGTTACGTGTTGTTACAGGATTTGGATATGTATAATCACTAACCCAAACAATCAAATTGCTACCCCATGTGAACATTGAGTAAAGTTATTCTATTGTGCTGCAGCTAGGTGCTAAGTTCTTGAAAGAGAAAGGTTTTAAGCATATTAAGTTTTTGTCTGCTGATGGAGCTCTTGAGTCATACCCTCCTGTGAGTATTTGGTTTCCCTCCTTTTCTTACTCTGTTTCATTCTTACATCTGTTTATTTGGAATGAAGATAATGCAATGGTTAACGCTTTCTTATTTGCTGTGGTACTTAAATTTGAGTCTTGAAAGAAGCTGTGTGCCAACTTTTGACACACCATTCATTTCTCTCTTAAGAAATTAGGCTGCTACCTATTATTATGTATACCGCTGATGTCTGCTTTGCCTTTCTTTTTCTTGCTCTAGTATGATATGGATGGCATAAGTCTGTTTGTGTAATGTATGTTTGATGTGTAGATAATGTTATGTATGAAATGTAACTCTTGACATGGTGATGAGCACAACTGTAAGATATAACGACATATATATCTTCATTTACCAGCTTATATGCATTATAATTTGTAAAAAAGCTACCGAAGGAATTCAGGTTGTTAACTTCCTTTCTTACATGTGAAGATGGGTATGGCTGATGCTATCGTGGACCTTGTGAGTAGCGGAACGACCTTGCGTGAAAATAATTTGAAGGAAATTGAAGGTGGTATAGTTTTGCAAAGTCAGGTAAGCCGCCTCTTTCTCATGCATGAATGGGCAATATTTACAACATCCAATTGTGGCTTCATTTGTCAAAGAAAGAAGTTGTTTGTTTTATGTATATCTCCTGTTCTATGCAGGCAACTCTTGTAGCAAGTAGGAGATCCCTTCACAGACGTAAAGGTGTATTGGAGGTTACTCATGAATTGCTTGAAAGATTAGAGGCTCACCTCTCAGCGACTTCACAGCTGATGGTATGTCTATGTATTGCTTAAGTGTACATTATATATTATTGTACTGGTTTAGCTGTTTATTGTTGCTGTATTTTCCATTTTCATAGGTCACAGCAAACATGAGGGGCAGCAGTGCCGAAGAAGTGGCTGAGAGAGTTCTTAGTCAAACAACAATATGTGGACTACAGGTAATAATTAGGAATATTTAAAATAGCAACAAGCACTATTTTTCAAAAGCATGGAACGCTGCATGATTTTGTGTTAGAATAATTGCCTTTATCTTAGATAGAGATGTACTAGTCATATATATGCCATAGTCACAAGATTTGAGGTCAGAGCTGCATACCATGACCCTCGGATAACCTACTCGTGGATTGGAATCAACGAGGGTTGACGTCCCTTTTCAGGCTAGATAGCTGCCCTGCGAACACAGATCATGGCATATAGTGAGATGTTAAGCAGTACTAATCTCCTTTGCTCTCAAATTGGGTAAAGAAGTTTACCTGGTCAATTGAGACTTGAGAAGCCACGAACTTCTATCTCGGGCCCAAGATTCTTTGGCGGTGCACAGAGAAGAGGGAGATAGGTGGGAGAAGCGCTGCAGCAAAGATTGAACATGGAGTGTGTGGTAGTGGTTTCAGGGGCAACCTGAGGCAGCACTGCAAAGAAGGACCAAACAGTTAGTAGCGGGGATTCCTAGGGGTAGTTGTGCTGAGTTGTTGAAGGAGAGAGAACAAGGAGGGGGAAGAAAATTATGGCTGCCAGCTTTGTGCATGAGACAATTACCTGTGCTGTTTGGAAGGTTAAGACAAGGTGGAGATGGGCTAGATGCAGGAGAGCCCTTGTATTCCCTATTATATTTTTATTTCTGTTCTTTTCCTTTTCCCTTGCCTTAAAATGTGATACAATTACTTGTGAATTTGTTCGTGTATCACATCTACCTGGGGCTTCATTCCAGGGTTGTCTACCTAGATACCTTGGGAACACATACTACGTTGTGAATTGTCATTCCAAGCGGGTATATACCCTCTTTGTACCCCCACTTTGCCAGGGGTTGACCTGTGTGTCCTACGACCCTCTTCCTCAACCCAATCAACTGGCATTTCTGGTGACTGTTGTAGATATACTACCTACTACCTCCGAAGCTTATTTCTAGCTTTTGTTGACTACGACTTTGACCAATAATTTCTATAGATTCGGTTAATTTTAAAAACCTAGTATTTGTACTTTTAAATTCATCAAAAGAAATACTTTCATAGTATATATAATTTATATTATTAAAATTAATTAAATTTATCAAAATCATTGGTCAAAGTTGTAGTCAACAAAACTTAAAAATAAACTTCTATTGGGACGGAGGAAGTATATAACTGACTTATATATACAATAAGGAATTAAATTCTCCTGTTATTCTTTTTTTTGTTTTTGTTTTTGATGAGGGTAGTTCTTTGGAGTAAAACTTGTGGCTCCTATTAAAATTTTACTATCTATATTATTGATGGAGTTGAAATTGGTCATGAACTCATGATATTTGGGGATGAATTCTTATATTCCAAACTTGTGATTATGATTTTATTTATTTTATCGAACAACAGGGCCCAACTATAAGTCCTGTCCACTGCAGACGTGATGGCAAAGTTGCTGTGGAATACTATGCTATTAATGTTGTTGTTCCACAAAAGTTGCTTTACAAGTCTATTCAACAACTGCGATCTGTAAGGCTCTTACTTTCTCCTTTTGTTTACCTCATATACAACTGAATGATATGTCTGGAGAAGTATGTACTGTTCTCATAGCAAAAATGTCTGGGAGCTGTCTTACCCCCACAGGTCAAGTTTTTTTTTTAGAAGCTGACCTCCAGTAGCTACCCTCAGTAATATAGTAGTACGGAGTAGTAATTATCCTGAAGCAGCAGATTTCTTATGCTGTTGTTTTGTCTTCATTCTAATCAGGCTAGATAACAAAATTTGACACTTGGGCTATGGGTGAAATTGGTATTGTTTCTTACATCTATCCTCTAAGGGCCCATGTATCTTTGTGTTAGGATTTTAAATTGTGGTCTAAGCTTATTATAGAAGTTGAAAGCATAAAGCTTTTTCTCTGCTAAAATAAGAGCGAAATGTTTTTGTAGGGCAGTGAACCAACTTATTCCATCTCCTACTAATATTCTAACATATGTTATGGCAATTGTAAGATATCTTTTGAAACTTTATGGTTACTGATGTTCATAATATGTGCAATAATACTCATATATGTACTCATGCAATTGGATTCGCAGATTGGTGGCAGTGGAGTCTTGGTTACAAAGCTGACTTACATATTTGATGAGGAGACGCCAAGGTGGCGCAATCTTCTCACGGAGCTGGGGTGTTAAAACCTTGCAGATGGTTGGCGTTTGTTCTCATTTGTCTCCAAAGTTCTCTATTTATTACTGTACCTCATCACCCTTTGCTGAAGCTCCTGAGTTCATATGCAGAAGCAAGCTATATTACCATGAGGAATGCCTGTTAAATTTGGGTGTTTAGCGTCATGCAATAGCCTCAGCTGTTTATACTCCGCGTATCTGTTGGACCGTCTGTGCTGTATGTTTGTTTTTTTTCCCCCCTGACTTTAGAGCGTTGAATAAAGCGGCATGGTGAAATAAAGGACGCCGGTAGGGTTCCTCTTTCGCGGCTCAGGCTGCAGCTACTGTCCTGTTGTGCTTTCATGTTCATTTGAGTTTATCATTCTGCCTTTCTGTTATTTGTTGGCAAGGTAGATTTATTTCCGAACCTAGCTATATGGTAGATTTTGGTATGCGAAATTGCTGGGGACAACAGGTCACGGCGACGTCCTGGGGCACTGGCCGGCCGCAGGCGCGCGTATAGCTGTGGCGTCCACTACTGTGACAAGGTATTCTCGTTTTCAGACTCGGGCGGCGACACATTTCGCGTTACCCACTGGCCGGCGCAAGTTCCAAGCTGCCGAAGTCGCTCCACTTCAGCTGCCTTTCAGCTTCAACGAACCGTACTCCTTTTCAAAAGGTCCAACTTGTGTCGAAAACTAAACTTGAGGGGACGACAGCCCGTGGGCCATTTAGACCAGCTTGGCTCCGTTCAACACTGGCCACTCCGTTTCCCTTCCATTGCTTACCAGGGGGCACCGGGCACTCCAAGTCACCTTTTTCTCTCGCGCTCTGCCACGACCGACGAGCAGGAGCAGGATGCCAGGAGCTCAGCTGCTCAGCTCGCCTGGGCATCCCTGCCATCTGCAGAGACCTGCTTGCTTTCCCGTGTTTCGTGGCCGGCGCGTTTCCTTCCCTCCATTCCAAAGTTGGAGTAGGCTTCGGGGGGGAAAAAAAAAGGAGTAGGGTTCCTTTGGAGATCATGAAATTTACAGTAATTTCGCAAGAAATAATTTTATTTTATAGGGAAGAAACATAGAAACCTGAAAAATTGTCTCCATTCCAAAGTTAAGGTTGCACGTATTGGCAACAGGCACAAGAGGCGAACCGTAGCATATCATATTCACAAAATGGTTGTCACGCACGCGGCACCTAAAGACCAAGCAGCGCATTTTGCACTCGCGTCAATCTCCCACAACCAAGTGCCTGGCAATGGGCTCTTTGTTTGCGGATCAACATTGCAGGACGGCTCAAAACAAACTCCTGGCCTCTCTCTCGCACCAACAGAAACTGATTCTCCATGGCGCATTCTGAACCGGCAGGAGAGGGCCACGACCGTCCGATGCCAACCATGGAGTTTCGTAGGGGCCAAGGACGCGATCGCTCCCGCTTTACCCTCCCCGTGAATTCCGCTGCGTTTTCAGTGATTCGTTTCCTTTTATCTCGGGGGAGCTTTCGTAGCCGCTGCGTTACCTTCCGGCCCCTATAAAAAGCATCCCACACCTCGTCCTCCAAACATCACCTCCGCCGAGCCACAGCCATCCGCAACTTTCTTCACCACCCCGATCAGTCGATCGCTGAAGCAAGAGCTCGCTCGGCAAGATGCAGATCTTTGTGAAGACGCTCACCGGGAAGACGATCACCCTGGAGGTCGAGAGCAGCGATACCATCGACAACGTCAAGGCCAAGATCCAGGACAAGGAAGGTTCGTACGTGTACGGTGTACCTGTGTGTCTTCACGTACTACAGTCTTATGCATTTCGCCCTTGTCGTTCTTCATGGTGTTCGCCGTCGACGAAGCTAATTGACGCGGTGTCTCCGAACCATCTGCTGCAGGGATCCCTCCGGACCAGCAGCGCCTGATCTTCGCCGGCAAGCAGCTCGAGGATGGCCGCACCCTGGCCGACTACAACATCCAGAAGGAGTCCACGCTTCACCTGGTGCTGCGCCTCCGCGGCGGCAGCAGGGGCGGCTACCCCAAGGGCATAGAGCCCAGCCTCCGTGAGCTAGCGCAGAAATACAACGAGAACAAGAAAGTCTGCCGCAAGTATGTGCTAGCTTTTCCTCATTAGTAGATCCAATGTTGTGTTTGTGTTTGTTGAGAGCGCGTGATCCTCCTAGCATGCAGATGGCTGCATCAGAATCCCGCCTAACTAATCTTCTCCTGCAGGTGCTATGCTCGCCTTCCCCTCAGGTCCACCAACTGCCGCAAGAGGAAGTGTGGCCACAGCAACGAGGTCAGAATTCCTACATTTTTTTCATGTCATCTGTACCTTAACTACAAACTTGTGGAAAAGAAATCTAATGTCTATGTTTGTTTCAATTCATTTTTCAGCTGAGGGCAAAGAAGAGGTTCATGTCCGGCTACGGGAACTAGTCGAATCAATCGTCCTCAGATCGAAGAAGTGGAGTACCAAATCAGTCTTGAATAAATAAGTTTTAAGCAGTCTGTTGAATGGTCACAAGTTCTACGTTCCTTCTAGTCTACTACTAGATGTTGAACATCCTTTTCTATGAACAATGTTCTGGTTGATTTACCTTTTGTAATGCTTTCTTCTCATCGTAATCGGAATCTAGGAGATGCTGTTATATCTGAGTCTTGGATGACACGTTTAAACTCTGCGATCTAGTTCATTTAATCATGAAATTACCTGAAGCGTCAGTCTAGCTAACTCAGAATTGAGACTTTAATAACCGAGTGCGTCTGATTGAATGGAATGTATTCCATCTCCGTGAAATCGAAAACCGTTTATTTCTGCATTTCGTGACCAGTTGCCCACGATGTATATTTCCTACGTATCATAGGCTCCTTTAGGTCACCAGTTTATTTCTTTGATAAAAAAGGAAGTCATGGAAATGTAGGGATCTCTTGTGAAATCCTACCAAAAACTGTCTCTTTTGGAGGTTTGGAGTATCAGTATTCAGCAATTCATTACGTGTTCACTGATCTGGATGACTATGTTATCGTAGTGAGACCAAATTGCAACAAATTGGAAAGCACAGGAGCACGTATTCAAAGGAAAAAAAAATTTGTGGCATCTATGTTACGTGACATAAGTCTTAACTTAGTTTATATGATATCATGTGTGATTAATATGAGCACTGATTAAGTAATGTTGATACTCGATGCCATGTAGCATCAATGTCACAGATTTTTTTTTTCTATAAGTACTCAGACACATTTTCTTGCAAGTGTGGAGTTGGCATTAAATTTAATGATAGCAGATACGCACAACCGGATTTGGAACAAAGCGCTTCATATTTTTTTCTTCTTCTTGGAATCAAGCGCTACATACTTTCTATCTTCCCTCTGATCCATCTGGTACGGAAACATGCATAGCAGACACGAGAACTGCCAGAGTTCTTCAGCCATCTAATATTCTGTCTTTACTTTGATGCATATAGTATGGAACAACAGAATGTAAGCATGGCCTATCATAGGTAGAGCTCATATTTTGATGCTGAATAATAAAAATTACAATACGTTCAAATCTGAAACCAAATAGAACCTGGCAAAGCATTTGATCATGCACATTTGTGCAGGTTATCAATATCCATGTGCTTTACGTCTAATTCGAACAATGAAGAGCTGTCAGATGATATCAATCATCGTTCTCGGAATCACCTTCCGGAGCATCATATTTGTTGGACGAAACATCACTGATCTCCAGCGATCTCAAGAAATTGAAGTAAGCATACTTGATATCGAACTGCATGTCGTACCAGTAGTTCACTGCAATGGTGAGCCCGTTTGGCCCCGGGCTCTGGCTGACATGGTGAAACCACATGCTCGGCAAGTATAGCATCTCGCCGGCCCTGACCGTGCACCGAATTGGTGGGGGCCCGTCGAAGTAGAGCGGGAATGACGACGCCTGCGACGCCATCTCCTCCACCGACGCCGGGTAAGGGTCCACGCTGCTCCACGGCACCATCCTCTCGGGCTGTTCCATCTGAAGCTTAAGCCTCAGCTTATGCTCACCTTCCGCTCCCTGCTCCGCGGCGACATATCTGGCGGCGGGGTAGTCGCGGACGTAGAGGCGGTGGTGCTCGGTGGGGGGCAGCAGGAGAAAGTGCTTCTCGCCGGACACAACGACGTAGATGTTGTCGTAGTGGTCCTTGTGGAAGGAAGTAACGGAGTGGGAGTTGCCGATCCAGAGGTTGACGGCCTCAGGCAGGCAACCGAGCGCCTCACTAGCCCAAGGCACGTGCGCGTCCACGTCGCCGGCCACCGCCGCGTACTCCCCGCGGAGGCAGTCGTCCTGCTGCTGCGCGTACGCCACCAGGCCCGCGGCCGGGTCGGAGGCCCTGATGAGCCGCACGGCGGTGGGGAAGTCGACGCTGCGGACGTGCGCGGACGCGAAGCATTTGGAGCGTCCCGGGAGCCCCGCCGGGTGCGGGGCGAGCGCGTCGGCGCGGCCGTCGGGGGTGTCGTGGAGCGAGACGGCGGTGGAGCGGAGCGCGTCGGTGAGGTATGAGTCGGTGGGCCAGCGCGACGCGGCGGGCCAGTGGCGGGTGGC
>BCLG01000987.1:100417-123633 GCA_001602295.1 Zoysia matrella | reverse complement strand
GGTTCTGTGTTGTGTTCTGGCCTTCCGGGGCCTCTATAAATAGCCCCCCGGTCTCAGCGTATCGCCTCACACAAACACAGCTTGATTACCCCTTCCTCAGCCTAACACTGCCGCTAGCTATACGCTCTTTATCGTATAGTATAGTAGCCAGCTTTCTCCTCCAACGCAGCATCACCGATGGCCACCGCCGAGGTAGCTAGCTCGATCTTTTTGGTTATGTTTGATCCGCATATATACTTGTTGATTGCATCGTGATCAGCTTGATCTTGCGTCCGTACGCAACGATGAACTGATCCATCCAAGGTTCAGTACTCTAGCGCTAACTATGCTGCTCCACCGTACGTGCATCGTCTAGGTTCAGACCCCGACCACCGTGGTGACCGAGGAGGCGCCCGCCGTGGAGGCCGCGCCGGCGGCCGTCGTGGCCGAGGAGGCCCCCAAGGAGGAGACCCCCGCGCCAGCAGCTGAGGCCGTGGCTGAGGAGGCTGCCCCCGCCGAGGCCGAGGCCAAGGTGGCGGAGCCGGCTGCCCCGGCTGAAGCGGAGGCGCCCAAGGAGGCTGAGCCTGCCGCTGTCAAGACGACCGAGGCCAAGGAGGCGGAGCCAGCCGCGGTGGAGACCGAGACCGAGACCGAGACCAAGGAGGCCGCCGAGCCAGCGGCAGAGCCCGCGGCGGCCACCGAGGAGGTAAAGGAGGAGGATGCAGCCGCTCCCGCCGCTGCCGCGCCAGAGGCTGCTCCGGCAACTGAACCCGAGGCCGCGGAGCCCGCCACCGCCGCCGCCGCGCCAGAGGCTGCTCCGGCAACTGAACCCGAGGCCGCGGAGCCCGCCACCGCCGCCGCCGAGGCCGAGAAGGCCAGCGAGTGAGGCCTGCGATTTCCAGGAACGCGCGGCGCGCACGTACGTACAAACATAGCACCACGGGCTGGCGTGTTGGCGAGTGTGTGCTACTGCTCTGTGTACCGTGTTACCGCTACTAGATATGGCTATAGGTGTCGTTCGCCTTTGGGTGAGGAGAAGGGGAGTGGGAGTGACGTGGGCTAAATAAACAGTGCGCCGTGGGCGGTGGGGCCCAGTGTCATCGACGCGGCGCCCTCATGCCTGCTGTTGCATCTTGCCTGCTTGTGTTTGTGTCTTGGTTTCATGTATTTTGTTGCTGTTATTATGCTTGTTTTGAGTTATATCAAATCAGCGTGTGATGCCCTGCCCTTGAGCTAGTACTTTATACTCCGTATTTTCATCTCTAATACTGTACGGAATACTTAGTAAACACTCCCGGACCACGACATCACTCGTTGCCGGCTTTACAGCCTCTCTTGATATCGGTTGATAGAACCAGTCCGAGAGCCAGCCAGCTCCATGCCTCCATGGCATTCAGGCATTGTGATGGCTCAGTGGATCAGATGGCAGACCGTGAATGAGAGTAAAGGCCTGATCTTTCCTTTACGTTATCATCTGTCTGGGGGTGATTGGTTAAGTGCTTCACGCCCGACCAGACAGGTTGATTGGTTGTCAAAAACTATGCTGACCTGGTCAGTCAGATACAATATCGATTGATTAATTGTTTGTGTTGATATCTGCTGCTGCTCTAGCGATGCAAAAGATACCAAGCTGGCTCCGAAGAAACGAAAATGAATCCCGTTTCTCCCGGGCCTGGCTCTCCGCGACGCGCCTGAGTCCGTGAGGAAGAAAACCAATGATGCCTATGACCCCGCAGCTCAAATGGAATTCAGTGGTCCGCTGGGCCGTGTTCTCGTTTCGCATCGGCGTTCATCAACGTCTCTTCGGGCCTCATCCCTATGACGCCTTGTGGCTGGGTGGTGGCCTGGCGATGGATGGTCCTTCAGGGTACTGCTTCCGTGATGGCCTGATCACTCATCAATTGTGTTATTCCGCCGGCTTTGGTCTGTTTGACTGCCACCTCAGTCCACAAGACCCAAGAGGGGGAAGGCACGGTACTTTAGGTGTCGGGAACAATATGTGTATTTGCTGCAAAACCGTAGCTCTAGTTTCTGCCCAACGCGCAAAGCATACAGACCACAACTATTGCGACTTAACTAGTATCCTGACCCGCCTAACATGCACATTTGGATACTCCAGAAACATTGCTGTGACAGATTTTCGCACGCCAAAAAAAAAAAAAATGGTTTGCATTCTGAATTCAGATATAAAGCAGGGGTCTACCCGCCGCCAGGCCATTTCTCAGCAAAATCCTCGGTGTTAGCTTCAATCCGGGTCAAAACATGTCTGAGGATTAGCTGAAAGCTGGCAGATTACAAGATAGTTACTCTGACCATGTTTCCTCAGTTCCGGTAAGAAAAGCAATCTACTAGTGTTGCTCATACCCTCTCCACAAAAAACAAATGCATTGCCCATAGGCCATAGTAAGTTCCTTACAGAAACAAAGCAATGCCAGATTTAAGATCAGTAAAGATTCAACTAGAATTACTAACTCCAACATGCAGTGCGACAGGCTCATCGCTGTTACCTGTATTGACACGGCGTTCAACCGTTTCACTAGAAGATTGAGCTTGTCGGCAAAATGTGCTGTTCCTACATGAATCTGCTGTTACGTTCCACTATGAATCAGCTGGGCTACACAGGATCACCTTGAGCCCATTTCACTTATTAGGAAATTAAAATCACACAGGTCATGGCCACAAGGAACGGAGGGAATTAAAGGAAACTGCTTTCTACCAATTCCGCCTAAATTAAGGTTATATGGCTCCAAACGCTAACTTGCCAGTAAACACAAAACAGACAAAAACAACCTATTACTTCAAGCCCTAGTAACAGTTTCAATGAGATAGGAGGGTGTCACTAACTATGATATGTACAAAATATACCGATTCAGGCTCCATAAGGGCATAACTACCATGTACCAAAGCTGCAGCTCACATGCTCTTGTGTGATCTTTTGCAGCTGGGATTCCATCAGTTTAAAGGATCCATAAGGAGGAAGAGAGAGACGGTAGAAACAGGTCTGCGATGATGGAAGACGGTCAGTTGAATCAGATGTCTTGTATATGTACATTTTTGAGCTCAGCCCACCAAAGCCATCTGCTGGTAAATACTTCACGGATGTCCAAAAGAAAAGGAGATGCCTTTGTTGTTCAATTGGCATGCGTTCAACAACCTGCAGTGTGATACATTAGTGTCCAAGCATGCAATAAGAATTGATTGTTAATACATAATACAGGTGCTCAATAAGGAAGATATAAAGCTCATCCAAAATTCTCAATGAACATTCAGGAGGGCAGTCTGTTGTCACTCTACCACTACAGTCCCACAATCCACTATTTCATAACACTTCGCTCAAATAAGGCAGCAGCACCAGCTCCTGACTACTGCTGATGGAATCTTTTACTAGGATGCATCCACAAGAACACGAGAAAAGTTTTTTAGTTGCCATTATCTCATTTACGAAAGGATAATTCAGGGCAAAAACACTCCTTTTTTACACTGTTGAAAAATGTTCTTATTAAGTTGCTATAGAGCCGCTAAAAGATATAAAGACGCATAGTAGACCACAAGGTTGTTGTGTTTAAAATGTTCCGTTCAAGTACCCACTCTGGCACCCTCTTCGATCAAATTTAAAGACATATGTTTCTCCTGTATATTCTTTCATTTTTAACCCCAAAAAACACAGCCAACTTATTGATGGTTAAGAGTCTTATCAGTGAACCCAATACAATGTTAATAATTGATGATATAAAATACTACAGCACCAAGGGTTAAAGCCATGGACCAGGTTTTAGTCAGTAGCTTGTATTTATGAGGCTTAATAGACAGCAAGAGATGATGTTATATGAGCATATAGCAGAAATCATCTGACTCCAAATTACTTACTGGAAAAATGAAGTTCTGAGAATAATACAACAGGATCATGTCACAATGAAGTTGTAACTACAAATTTTGAGGGCATGAATCTGAAATCCTTCGGTGGGCCAACTAGTGCAATTCACATGCCAGAATATAAACGTCCATTCATGGGAAGCAATTTGATAAAACTTTTATTTTTACAAATTATAGACACAAATAAGACTCAATTTCTGTTTCAGTGTGCACATAAACTTCATTTTTTTTGCTCCATTTACACATTGCAAGGTCAAATCTTTTGAAACTGTGATGGGTGGCTGGACCACATGCTGGGTGATGGGATGGTAAACTAAATTCATGAACTGATGACAACACAATATAGGCAAAAAAAAAGGGGAGAGAGAGAGAGAGAGGGGATAACTGACCAGATCAAGAGAAAAGAAATATTTGGTAAAACAATTATCCATAGTGATGCAATAACTATGGGATAAGAATGTACACGGTGGTGCATACTTAAGAAAAGATAACTGTCTTATAGTGAATTGCATGATGAGGCATACATCTATATCTATTTTTAGGGCTAAGGCCCACAACTCTAGAACCTCTACCACTTTTACTAAGCTAATTGTCTGCTTTACATTAGTGCTCGCCCAGACTCCCACAAACTCAAACATGAAATTAAATGGTATGTTGCCATGACAAATTGAGCATCCAGAAGAGAATATTATAGAAAAGTACTATATGGCAGCACAAAAAAAAAAAGGGATGCTTGAGTGCATTAATACAAACTAATACAGCTTACCTTCCAGAACCAGATAATCTGGCGATCTTTTTCCTTGTAGCCATTGTATTGAGTGTGTGATCTCCAATCTTGCACATTTATTGTGTTACTGCTCCCTCCCAGAAGTTGGTCCAAGTCTTCTAGATCTAAGAACTCAAAAAATTCTTTCCGGTGTAATGGGTTGACTAGTATGTCACTAAATCCATTTGTGAAATGGTTTAGTTGAGCTGAAATAGAGTCCACAAAGGTATTCTTAATAAGAAGATCAATGTACTGCTCTCTGTTCCAGATATTCACACTTATATCCTGCCCTCCAGGGCAAAGATCAATAATTCCTTGAGAGCCTAATTGGTGATCTACCCGGGAAAATGTTAAGTAGAGGCTATCAATTTCAGCAGCATCCATCTCTAAAATCTTTTTACAACTTGCGTATTTGACAGGATCTGCAACAGCAATATCTTCCAATGTAATACTTTTTCCAGCAAGATGCAAGAATAGAGTACGATCTAGCACCACCCCAACTTGCACTTTATGCATCAAGGCTAATCCAATTATGCGTCCCGCAAAACTGAAGTATTTCAGATGCAGTGGATCAACAGCAGATGCTGCAATATACAGATAATTGGCAAAAATTAGAAGATATAGGATAATATTGCCGGAAACATCAGTTGCATCACATAGTACAAAAATGTAAGAATCAAGTAAATGAATTGAGAAAGGTAGCAGGGAGCCCAAGCAGAAAGAAAAATACGATTATTTCCTTTATATGTTGAAATACGGTTATTTCCTTTATATGTGGACTATCAACATATAAGCATTGTAGTTACAACAAGGTGCAGGTTGCACAGATCAACTTTCAGTCAAGGATCTCATGTATCATGGTGGATGCTACCCATCTCGAGTTTCTGATTGGATTAACTAGGATTGACTTGAAGCAAGTATAAAAGGGAAAAACATGCACAAACACCATATGCATATCCAAGCAACCGAGCAGAGATAAGGATTTACTTCCTCCAAAGGGAAGCCCGTCGCGCACAGCACCCATTTGCGCAAGGTCTGGGGAAAGGTCTGACCACTTTGGGTCTTTTACCGCTGCGCCAGGGCTCCCCTTCCATTTTTAAATTGTTGATGTTAGGACAAAAATTCCAGTTCAAGAATGAACTAATATTTGTTGTCCTAACAACAACAGTTTAAGAAATGGAGGGAGTATCAGTTTAACTTCTATTTAGCACTGCAATAACAATTGCATGCATTTAGATTTTGAAACTTGACAGTTAATTTTGGAAGGCTGGGAAACCCCATTTTAGATTCATTACAAACAGAGATGATGCTCTACATATGTTACAGAATGTAAATATGAAGCTAAAAATGTTTTCCTGCGTGAAGATGTCACCATGTAGGCAACGGAGGGAGTATCAGTTTAACTTCTATTTAGCACTGCAATAACAATTGCATGCATTTAGATTTTGAAACTTGACAGTTAATTTTGGAAGGGTGAGAAACCCCATTTTAGATTCATTACAAACAGAGATGGCGCTACATATGTTACAGAATGTAAATATGAAGCTAAAAATGTTTTCCTGCGTGAAGATGTCACTAGGATTTAGTCATAAGTGGTTTTATATTAAGCCCCACGTGTTTCAAGTAACTTTAACTTGTGCTATAGATACATACAAATGGAACTGAATAAATGGCAAGCTAGTACTGAGGAAACTTACTTTCATTCAAGTAGAACCTTCGTTTATCCTCAGGGCAAGGGGAGAAAAGAACTTGCTTTGGACTGAAAAGAGCTTGACACACCAAGCAGAACCATTCCCTCAGAACTCCAGGGCCTGTAGCTTCCTCGTTCTTAAACTCCATAAAAAGGCCACCACGAATCTCGCTCTGTTTTGCCTGTGTGATGTACTCAAACGATTCATCAAGTAAATGTGACCTGTCGATTAACATCTCATGCAGCTCCCCAAAATCATCTTTCAACTCAGGAAGCATCATGAAGACCAGATTCCTTCTTGCCTCAAAGCAAAGGAGATTCTTATGTTTAGCGAGCCAGTAGAGATGCTCGTTTCTCTTAGTACATCGGATGAGGGCATTGAGCGGCGCTTTGTGTGCAAGCAACACAATTCGTAGCTTGTATGCCACATCCTCAAAAATTGCTGAGATTGAATCCAGCAGTGTCAACACCTTCAGGATATGTGATTGGGCAGCCCATATGGTTTGACCTTCCATTACCCCTATACTCTCTGATGGCAATGACAAATCCTTCTCCAACCGTTTCAAGGACTCATCCACCGTTTTCAACATATCCATTGACATTGAGTGCAATCTCCATATCCATGTGTCACCATGGTCAGACTCCCTGTCATACAGATTCTTTGGCATTGGGCCGTCAATGCCAATCCAAATGCGTGCCTGCTTGCACAGAATTTTGAAGAAGTCAGAGAACTCTTCTAGGTCAACAGGAGAGACCATCATGGACACAGATGCAAGCCCGTCGAGGACCACTTCCATAGTTTCACGGGCAAATGGCAGGACATGATCTATCAAACCGGTGGATGAGTCCATGTGAGTGGAGAGCCATGGTCTGTTGCAGAGTGTTGATGCTAGCGAAGAACGGCAAGCTCTGTAGAGTAAATCTTTCTTGCCCACAGCCACGGAAAGTAAGCGGCAGAATTCAAGAAGCACTGGCGCCGTCACTTCTAGCACGTCTGGTGGTAAGGACGAAGGGTCTGTGGTGAGAAAGCATCTGATTGCGCATTCGGCGTAGGAGTGAAAGAAGGAGGATTTTGAGAGGTACAGGCGAACCAGCGCTACGGCGGCGCCTGCTTGAAGGAAGATGTCAAGGTACTCCGACGCAATGTCCATGGCCCGGGGATCGGGTTGAGCACCCCGATCAGGTCGGCGCCCCACATTCGCGCGGTGAGCGCTGATGATGAACTCCTTAACGAGCTCGTCGAGGTAGCAGGCAGAAGTCGCGGTGGTGGCGGCCTTGGACTCCGCGGCAGCGGCGGTGGCGGCGATGTGGGACGCGAGTTGCCACGCTTGGGGATGATGTGTGGACCGAAGGCGGGCTGCGAGGTGCAGCGTGGAGTCCGACGGGAGGCCGAGCTCGGCGAAGGTGGTCTCCGGCGCGAGCTGCCGACCCGCGTAGAGGACCCGCAGGTCGCGGCCGTACCCGCAGGCGGCCAGGCGGTCGAGCACGGCCCCGATCGTGTCCTCCCGCGCCGCGTGCATCGCGATGGTCTTGGAATCTGTGGCCCGCACGAAGAAGTGGACGGTCCGCGCCGACGCGGGCGGGGCGGACGAGGATGAGGAGGCGCCATCGGCCCCGTGAGCGGCCGCCGAGGCCGACGACGAGGCCGCTCCGGCGTCTGGGTGGTCCATCAGCGGCTGCTTGGATGAGGGGAGCGCATGATCAGGCGCGTCGCGGCGGCGCTTGGAGGAGCGGCGGAGGCAGGTGAACGCGCCGGACATGCTTAGATCGGAGGCATCGAGGGAGGGAGGGCGGACGGGGAGGTGGGGGAATTGTGGGCCGGCGAGGAGGGGAGCTGCGGGGGGTTTAGGCGAGTGCGGAATTTGGGGGAGGTTGGAGGTGGGCGACGACGGCGTGGGGAGTGACGAATGAACAGTTTGGTTGTTTCTTCCGCTTTTTCCTTCCTCCTTCGGCGTCTTGCTGAGTACTCTTCCTCGTTGATCTTCTCCTGTTTTTTTTTTTTTCCCAAGGGTTTTTTCGTTATTTTTTAAGGGCTTTAATCCAGTCGTCCCAGAGCAGGGGCGTGTTCTCATTGTGTGGGATTGCCCGCAAGGGGTACCTACCGAGTATGTGGAGGTAGAATGCCGCGAGGCACCGTTGAGCGGTCTCTGGTCCCACTTGTCAGTGATCCGGCAGAGAAATTGCTTCTATTTTCATTGCCCTCGCCGAGGGTTGTGGATGGGATATACTAGACAGTAACGGAGCCGTTTCCGTTCTCATTGCCCCCACTGAGTATCGTGCACGGGACGTAGACTCTACAATTCATATGTATAGGATACGCTCGGATCAGATAGTTGCGACGTATTTGAAATTGAAGCATAAATATTCATATGTTGTTACAGATAAGTACATATAACTTGTCAGTTTTGTATGTAAGTATTGCGTGGTGGATTTTATCACCTTTATGTGAAAGATATATGGCTTCATATCGAAAGAAAAGCTATCATTTGAACGAATTTGAGAAAAAAAAATAAATAATATTTATGAGTTTTTCAACTACCACCATTCTTGCCTGCAGAGTGCAAAGATCATTTGGGCTTTTTTTTTAAAAAAAAAAATTGGAAGTCGAGACCGTATATTTCTGCACTGGACTCCAAGATGGGTTCGAGCTCGCGGGCAATTGTTTTGTGGTGGGCTTTGTAGGTTTCGCAGCCGAGGAAGTCGAGCTCTGTCTGTGTACCGCTGACGCGACCCAACTAACGTAGGCCTTGTGACTCGGCCCAATAAACGAGAAAAAGGCTTTTTAGGTCTCGTTTGAATCAAGATTCCAGATTATAGATTCTTGAATTTTACAATTCAGATTTTAGAATTTTAAAATGTCAGCCATTTGGATTACGAGATTTTTTAAATTTTGAATTTTAAAAATTTTAAAATCTCAACTATTCGAATTACGAGATTTTATCATTTTAGATATATTAATGTTCATTGTGGTATAAAATTTTGAATAATATTTAGATCAATTGGATTCTAAAGAATTTTATAATCTTCCAAAATCTCACCTGTTTGGATATCAATAAGATTTTTTTTATCTAGATTCTTATAATCCCTCGAGATTCAAACAGGGCCTTAGAACTTGTACCAGTGATCATTGAGCAAAGAACTTTGACTCTCGTGTTCCTTAAAGAAAGCTTCAAAATCCATTATGATGAAGAAGAAAAAATCTGTTACCCTGAACATTATCCGACAACGCAGGTGAAGGAACCGCTCGCTACTGTTCTGCGTCCGGCACGCCCGCATGAAGCCTGTCGCTCATATGAACCGCGTCTGGTGAAGTCTAATGGGCGTCGTAGTCTCGTAGTGCTGCCTTCTGTTTCTCCTCCGCTCCGCTCTGTTCTTCCTCAGTTCTTCCTTCTTCACGTTTTCTCTCCTTAAACGCCGATCCGGTGCTAATATATTCGGACGTGTCGATTGACTAGGCAACGAGGGCAATGTTTGCCCTTCGCTTCCCCCTGGCACGCGGCGATACCTGAGCAGGTGACGTGCGCTCCCGAGGGTGCGGCTGTGCTTCGCCGCGTGGCGCGTGGCGGGCATTGAACCGAGCAACTGACCGCCCCGTCCGTCTCCCACGCATGGCTGCCGTCGCGGACTCTTGCTGCTGCGTAGCCACCGTCTCGTTCTCGCTGTTTGCAACCTGGGGCGGGTGGTATCCGGTCCGGCGCCCCGCTCGAATCGGCCGGGGGAATCCGGCTTCTCTCCGCCTGAATAATTGTACCGGCGACGGCGACAGCCGCACCGGCCGCGAAGCGGTTGTCTTCGGCGCGACGCAACATCCGGACACGGGCACTCACTCGTATGAGCAACGTATCATGACGCGCGCCGGAGTCCGGGACAGGATCGCGGCACGTACCTACGTGGCAGGATAAGACGTCGGCCGGTGCAGCCACGGCGACTACCCCCGCGCCGTGGCCCCGTGGTGGCGACCTGTGTCTGGGGCCTTGTGGTTGTGGCGTCGAGGCGGGACAGCAAGGAGCAACAGGGCAGAGGTGCCTCAATCATTCTGATGGAGAGTTCGGTTGCCATTGCAAGAATATCTTCAGAGGCGAAGGAACTTGGAACGTTCTAGTACAGAACTTTCGTAATAGGCGCCATCCAGCCAGATGATCAGCTAGCTGGTCTGCTTCGGTTTGACGTCACGCGTTAGGCAAGCATGGCTGCTGCTTCGGTCCCGGCGACTTGGTTGTAGTAGGCCAACTTGCTTGTGGTGTGCATGCATCTGCCCGGGCCGATACGGATTACCAAAACCAGTCAGCTGCTAACGTGTGTAATAATCTTCGAGCAATCATGCGACTCGAACGATGCAAATCAACTGAAGCGATGATCGCACCATCATACTGCCGCGTCGGTTATCACGAGACGTTACGCCACACGACACGGTTCGCAGAGCCTTCTGACGACACTCGCAAAAAAAATTCTGGAAGTTCTCAACCACCAAGACAAGAAAACATGCGCGGAAGCAACCAGGGATCACGCGGGACTGCCTTCTCGATCTGACCGGGAAACCCAGCATCCGTCCCGGGCGGCGGCACGATGAGGTCACCGCGCCAAGAACGGTTGCGTTTTGCCACTTCCGTCGTCAGACGGTCAGAGGAGAAGCGTAGCCCGCCGTCTCCCCGGCGCTCGCGCGGGTGCATCCCAGGGAGGCGCCACCCTGCATGGCCACCGCGACAACGAACGTCCCGGCAACGAGCCGCCGGTCGCCGTCCCCGGCGGGGCCCGGAAAGTGCGTAGGAGTAGTAGAGAATTACGGCAGGATGCGGGGGAAAAAATCCGCGCGATCGGGGCCCGGCCATGTCGACATATTGGGATAAGACCGCTCCGAGGCCGTGACCGTGGCCAAGGCCGCCGGGGACGCTGGCAGGTCGCCCCGTGCACCAACCGCGGCAGCTCTTCGGCCCGTCAAGGGCTGGTTTGGTTCAGAATGGGGGCGCCGGTGTGCCTTGGTGTCGGAGGCGGGAGCCGAGAGGCCAGCGGGTGCGTCGGCGTCGGCCGATCGGCGGCGAGTGGCGCCTTATCCGGTTGTGCACCGGGGGACCCTGCTTATGTGGACGCCAGATCGGCACCGCGCAGAGAATCACGGAACGTTCACCGTTCCGTTCCCTGGCTGCTTTGCAGCCAGGAGAACTGACAAATGAGACCTGCCCCAGTAGATGATTATATCCGACGTGGCGCGTCGACGTGACGTGTCACGGTTGAACCGTTCCGCTCGGACACTTGGAGCTACCTCCGGCTTTTCTTTGTTAACTCTCTCCGTCTTGCAGACAATTTTCTGTAACTGTTTCTGGTCATTTTGTGTACGTGTAAATGTCCGGGTGAACTCGCAGCCGTGATCCTTTTCGGTTTTCTTATTGGTTTTGTGCTCCCGCGGCTATAAAACGTGCCGCGCTTTTCGGAGACCACACTGGGAGAAGCAACAGAACGTGAAGCCCGTGGACAGCATCAGCAAAACAAAGGTAGGAGTAAATTTCATCTGCGACTCCGTCGTCGGCGATGGATCCGCCACGCGCCTGCTGGGAGAGCTCGTCGGAGGACGTGACCAGGCCGCTGCTGCCGGTGCACGAGCCTACGCCGGCGGAGGGGCTGTGGACCTGCGCGGGGCTGCTCGCCAACAAGTACGTGGCCGTCGCGTCGGGGCCGCTGGCGTGCGCGCTGATCTGCTGGCTGGTGGACCTCGGCGGGCGCGCCGTGGCGCGCAACATGCTCGGCGTTCTGGCGTGGGTGTTCCTCTGGTGGATCACGGACGCGGTGCCGCTCGGCGTCGCGTCCATGGCGCCGCTCTTCCTCTTCCCCGCGTTCGGCATCGCGTCCGCCGACGACGTCGCCAAGGCGTACATGGACGACGTCATCTCCCTCGTCCTCGGCAGCTTCATCCTCGCGCTCGCCATCGAGCACTACAGCATCCACCGCCGCCTCGCCCTCAACGTCCGTCCGCTTCGTCCACGCCATGTACTACTCCTAGGAAGGAAGAAGTTACTAATACGGGCATTCTGTTGCTCGCTCTGACGTGCAGATCACGTCCCTGTTCTGCGGCGACCCTGTCAAGCCGCACCTTCTGCTGCTGGGCATCTGCGGCACCACCTTCTTCATCAGCATGTGGATCCACAACACGCCGTGCGCCGTCATGATGATGCCGGTGGTGACGGGGATCCTGCAGCGGTTCCCGCGCGAGGGCGGCGGCGCCGACGCCCGTGCGGTCCAGCGGTTCTCCAAGGCGGCGGTGCTCGGGGTCGTGTACGCGTCGGCGATCGGCGGCATCGCCACGCTCACGGGCACGGGCGTGAACATCATCCTGGTGGGGATGTGGTCCACCTACTTCCCCGAGCAGCGCCCCATCACCTTCAGCTCGTGGATGTCCTTCGCGCTCCCCCTGGCGCTCGTCCTGTTCCTGGCGCTCTGGGCCACGCTCTGCCTCATGTTCTGTTCCAGTAACACCGGGCGCGCGCTCTCCGCTTACCTCGACAGGAGCCACCTCAGACGGGAGCTTAGCTTGCTGGGTAAGGGTCTGCATCTTTAGTCAATGGTTTGGTTACAGCTATGCTTTTTCGTGACATTCTTTCTCTGGTCAGAATCTTGGTAAAATTTGGAATAGTCGGAGTGTGAACCACGTGTGATTTTGATTGCTTCTTTGAAAATCAGCGAAACATAAGACTTTTACTCCTACCTGTGACTGTTTCACTTTTCTGATGGTGTCTCTGTCTTTTGGTTTGTGACAGGTCCAATGGCGTTTGCAGAGAAGATGGTCTTGGCTGTGTTTGGGGTAAGTCCCGTTTCTGCTTTCAGTTGCCATTTCAGGATTCAACCAACCTGTTGCTGAACTTTGAACACGTAGTGTTTTCGGCTTCCATAACAAATCCAGCTGCTGATTGTGTCGCAGAGTCTCATTGTCTTGTGGATGACAAGGAGTCTGACAGACGACATCCCTGGGTGGGCTGTACTCTTCGACGGCAAAGTTGGCGATGGGACAGTCACTGTGAGTAGTGCACAAAGAATTCACACACTTGGGTAGTAAACAATTTGCTGCGTGAGCTCACTCACGGAGTGCAACTTGCAAAACTTGTGCTACGCAGATCCTGATGGCGACGCTGCTGTTCATCATCCCGAGCGGCAAGAACGACGGGGAGAAGCTCATGGACTGGGGCAAGTGCCGCAAGCTGCAGTGGAACATCATCCTCCTCCTTGGCGCGGGCTTCGCCATCGCCGACGGGTTCAGGACGAGCGGTCTGACGGACATCCTCTCCGAGGGCCTGGGGTTCCTGCGCGGCGCGCCGGCGCTGGCCGTCGCGCCAGTGGCCTGCCTCTTCAGCGGCGTCATCACGGAGTTCACCTCCGACGACGCCACCACCACGCTGGTGCTGCCGCTACTCGCCGAGCTGGGCAGGTCCATCGGCGTGCACCCGCTGCTGCTCATGGTTCCCGGTGCGATCGGCGCGCAGCTGTCGTACCTGCTGCCCACGGGGTCGCCCGGGAACGTCGTCGGGTTCGGCACTGGGTACCTCTCCATCAAGGACATGGTGGTCGCCGGGATGCCGCTGAAGATCGCGGGCATTGCTGTTCTCACAGTCCTACTGCCAACACTAGGTAATTAACTGCAGACTCTGTGAAACCAACTTGAATTCATACCGGCACAGATTGAATATAATCAGATTATCGTCTTGCACTGATTTTTTTTCTTCTTATCTTGATGTAATGCAGGCTCATTGGTTTTTGGGATGGACCAGAATGTTTAGGAACGTGCACAAGTACAATTAGGTATTTCGCAGCGTTTCGATCTGTAAATGTTTTAGGTTGTCTATGCGCCGGTTTCCTTTGGAACATAGATATTTCCTAGAAAAGTGTAGGATTTGGGGAAAATTCCCGCAATCCAGGGGGGCCTTAGCATGTTCAAGCTGTACAGTGCCATTGTGGCATGGCAATGACCCGACAGGGATACGGGTCATATACTTTGTTGTCTTCTTTGTTTCATCATCTTGCGAGTTAGGATTTGTACGGGATGAGTGCGAGACAGGGATACGAGTATTTATTTTACGAGGTCTCAATCACATTTATTGCAATTCAAAGTTTACTGCATTATTTTTTCAGAAACTTGTCTGGCTCGACAAAAACAGGAACCGCAAGAATTGCCCTCTTTTTTAAATGAATCCACTGATTGATCTGCCCGAATAAACAACTGCACGATGAGGTCGAAGATAAAGGATGATCCACCGGCGCCTTTTAAATTGGAACATTTCCGGTTCTGCGTGCTGATGGTAATTAACAATCTCGCAAAAAATAATGTCGACACACGTGCTTATCCGCTTTGCATGTCGACGCACAAGCTGACTACCGTGCGTTAGACAACAGGGATGAAGAAACTCCCCAAACGGCTTACCGTGGCCCAAACAGACCAGTGACGAAGCCAGCCGCTCCAACCCATACCTTCGCTCACATACAAACGAGTGGGCCTTTCCTTTGTTTCCTGCTTGCTTGTTCCTTGATGTGGTCGTCTGGGCTGGAAATAAAAGAAGAGCCAGGCCCATATCTAGGGTAGACCTCGGCCTCATTGTTGCCCTTTTTTTCCCCTTAAAAATAACATATTCTGCTTCGTGAAACAGTAAGTTTCGTTCCGCCATCTTTCCCTGACGAGGATGATGGATCTCGGCGGAGAAACGATGTGCCCTGCGGACCAACACGATCGAGTGCTCATCATGGAGCCGCGGCGGCCACCCCTCGTCGGAACGGCCCATGCCGCCGGTCGCCGCCTCACCGTGCCATTCACTCGCACGATGCCACCGATCGTCGCTAACGAAGTTAATACGCCGGCGGCGGGGGCATGGGCCGTTCCATCGATCCGTTACGCTCCAGCGGAGACAGAGAGCGGACATGCGCCGTCGTCGCGAGCTGTACACGGATCAGAAGACCTTAGCTTGGGAACTGAACTCATCCCGGCGGCTGAGACAAGATCGTTATCGTCCGCACCTGTAAATTTTCACAATGCAAAGGGGCACCGGCGGTCCACGGCAAGCGGGGCCGTTCCTGTTCGCGGAGGCGGACATAATCGGTGGCTTGGTGTGGAGTAATGAGGGGGCCAGGTCATAAATAATCAATTAGCTAGGCTCCGCGACGTCGCCATCCGACAGGTCTCGCGAACGTGCTTTGTTCCTTCTGTCTGCCCCGCTGGTTACTGTAGGCCACGCATAGCCATTGACGGCAAGCCAGGCTGCAGGAGCGCGGCGTGCTGCGCCGGTGACTCCATGTGCGGCCGCGCTACCGCCGCCGTGCGTGTCGCGCCGTAGGACACGAACATACTCGGAAAGTACATGGACAAATGGTGATCGATAGACCTCGTTGACCACCATCAGTACTGGATCGGTAAGTACAAAGCTTAGCTGGCTGCTGGGATGCCTTTTGAATGTTTGTTGTACCGTCGTCTAAGCTGCTGACTTTCCTCTGCAGGTAATTTCGGCCGCACGGATGACGCCTTTCACAGCTTAAGTCTGACTCTCATCAGGTTCCCTGTGTGGCGTGAGCTAAACCTACCAAGTCGTTGGAATGGAGCGGAGAATGTTTGTATACGAAGGATATGGGAAAGGTGTGTCCTTAAGGTATCCGCGCCAGAGGTGAAAACAAGTCGAAGAAAATGAACTAAAAATTGTAAAAGTCAAATCAAATTATGATTAGATTAAAAACTTTATTTATTTTTAAACTAAAATTTAATAAAAACTAAAATAATTTGTGAAAAGAATTTGTGTACCGAGCCTTTTTAACACCCCTTATGGCCTTCCAAAGTCTCTCCAACATGGATGGTCTCATCTGTAGTCGAGGATATTACCGTCTGGTTTGCTTCGTACCCCAGGTCACTGCTCATGCTAATAACCTGGTTACCTTTGGTCACGATTCACCTTTTTTTTTTCAAGAAACCTGTGTGACACGTATTGTATTGAGAGGAGAGCGGAAACAAAAACAAACGAGGATCCTGCTGATCACACAACTACCTCAGGGCGCCTAAAGGCACATCGACCGACAAAATCCGACCCGACACAAGAAATCTAACACTAATTACAAAGGAAACGAACTACGACCAAGGTCACGATTCACCTTCGTGCATGATTAAGTGCTGCAATGAAAATGGTGAGGCTACGTACGATTGTGATGTACTCCGTATGAACAGATAACGGAGGTGGTAATTTTATGCCGTGGAACAGCTACTAACACAACCAACCCACACGAATTAACTCAACCAAAACAAGCAGGAGGATTTAATTCCACGTGTCCGCGATTAATTGCATCTTGTCTGCCCCAGTGCCCCTCAGCTGATGTGGCCTTGTCCTTCCGATCCATGAGAACTCAACCACATCACTGTTGTACGCATCACACCACCACGCCCTTCTTCTCTGGCTACTATTTCCCATTCAATGCCGTCGCTGTTGCCCAGTTATTGCTTATACCTTGAACCCACTCTGTCTGCTTGCTCGGACCCTGATCTGCCTCCTCACGGCTTTTTCTAGCCCATCATCTACCAGTAGGACATCCAAGTTCTGATCAAGTTTCTTTACTCGGCGATGGAAGGGAAAATTACTTGGCGATCATCAGAAAGATGTACGATGGTTACTATCAAACACATGAGCGGATTTTTACTAGACGTCCGGATCGGACTCCGCGCCGTCGATGCCCAGCCGCGAGCGGATGAGATCACACCCCGCTTCGATCGACGTGCTTTTGCAGAGGTTTATTGCACATAGAGAGGTGGGGGAGGCAATAGACGTCCAGTTGTCTGGATTTTTTATTATTCGTACCAAACACGGTCGACGTCCAAACTAGTCCGGCGGCTAGAAGCTACACCGATGTGTCAAACACGTTGTCTGGCACCGGCGGTATGAAAGCTTGACGAAGCAGTACTATAGCTCGATCAGCACACACCGGCCGCGAGGAGGAGAAGAAGGCACGTCGACGTCGCAGGTGAAGCTGGCAAAGAGAAGATATGAATGCTCGATTGATCACGGCATCCTTTTGGCTGGGACCGTAGGCTAGCAAAGGGTTATGAGCGAGATGTTTACGATTGTGATGTGCCCGCTTCTGACTCCGGCTCAATTACACTTTAACTCCCCACCGGGTAGGTACAGTGAGTCAGCAATAGCATTATGATGAGTAAACATAGACAAATTTTGATTGCAACTCTTAAGTACTGATGAATAAAATAGCGTGTAGTGCTTATTAATTAAGTCATCTACATAAATAATCTTGCTTGGTTTAAACATGCACTATACCTCTGAAATGTTCCACCCTTTTAAAGTAATTAGGCTTGCCTTCCCATAACCTTCTCTCATGCATCCTCCTACATACGCGGTGAATTCTGAAAAAGTACTTCTAGATTCTCTTCTTAGTTAAGTACTTCTGTAATTCGGATTCTAGAAATTCTGACGCGAGTAGGAGTTGCATGACGCGACGTCTCAACGGTCAGCTCACTTCGGAAATACGCCTTCTGCAACGATACACTTCCATCCAGTAGTGTTCATCACTGCGGCTGTGGTCATCATGCGCAGATGATTTCTCGCCGGACCAGATCCACTGCGTCACTGCACGGGTTGAAAGGGGTTGACGCTATCGCGAAAGTCCTCTCAGTTTCTATACCGGTGCTAGATCTGACTTTGTTGACCCACTAGTCCACTACGACACGAGTTGCTGCAATGTGCATTCTGGTTAGTTGAATGATAGGAGTATAGTTGTCGATGTTTTGATCACTGGCACAGTAAATATACGATCGCGGAGAGACGTGTTTTCAGATTTAATGTGGCCTAGTTTAAGGTAGACTCAAGGAGATTTTATTTGATTTGAACTACTTCGAGCGGTGTAATACCCTACGTCCAAAGAGCGGGTTACCTCGATGATAATGTTACAAAGACGGGATTCTTTATTCGCGAGAGGATCCGGAATGTGAGCGAGTAGAGGTGCTTGCTCGAAAAAATGCAAGAACTCTGAGCTCTAATGTAGCTCGTGGATTTGTCTCTCGTATGTTTGGAACTGTTTGTGGTTGTCTTGTTTTATTTTGTTGTGACGTGGTTCGTTGCTCGTATTTCTATCGTTCCTCGGGTCCTCTTTATATAGAGAGAGGGCTTGGGGTTATAAATAGTGGATTCTACGCGATCCTATCGTCTCACCGATAGGTGTACCTTTCTGTCGTTGTCGTCATCATTTTGCTTTGTCCAGGCGCGGTCGTGACCCGTCGCGTCATACGCAGCGACCGGTACTGTGACGCTTGTCCGGCGTCGCTGTGCCGGTTACAATGCTGTCATGTTTTGTCCAGCAGCCATCGTAGTTTTTTGCTGGAGTGTCGCTGTGATGAATCCGTCAGTACGGATGGCAGTTGGTCATCAGAGTAAATATACCATAACATGACGCCTACCCTAAGGTCAGCTTTTAGAGTCCGGAGTTTTCGTGTCTTAGCGCGGCTAAGCTTTAGCTGTCGTAAATTGTCGCCTGAGGAGTCGGATCTCGTGATCATCTGACCTCTAACTCAGAGTCTTATATAATCGAATACGGACCGTCTAATACCCGAAGTACGTTATCCTAACATTTGTCATTAACAGGCTCGACGTGAAAATTGCAGGCGGTTTGCTCGTCGCCGGCTTTCAGATTTCAGGCCCTGCGTGCTTCGACGGCAAACGGGGTGCGCAACCCGGGAGCAGGACAGCGCGGAATCTTCTGGAAACGGACAGATTCCACCGCCCAGACGGGGCGCCCTACCGCGGCACGCACCTGATCGCTGTGCTGGATCGCGCCGCCCGTGACGTGGCCCTGCACCGGTGCCACCACCTGGGCACCGTGGCGCCCGACGCTGGCAGCTCTTTCCTTATCCCCTCCCTCTCGCGCGAGCCAAGCCCGTGCCCGGCCTCCTTCCCTTTAAACGGCGCGGCCTCGACGCAGCGCGCGAGTGAACAGAGCAGAGCGCACACACCCCAACCCAGCTCGCGGAGCGGATCCGTCAACGCCGAAGTCGCGCACGTCTCGTCCCGCGCACCCAGCAGCAGCAGCAGAGCAGAAGGCGTACCAGTGAGCGATCGACCTTGCCATGGAGGTGGGCGGCGCGCTGACGTCCGCGATGGTGGCGGCCGTCTCCCTCCCGTGCCTCGTCCTGCTCCTGGTGCTCGGCGAGGCGGGCCTCCGCGTGGCCGCACTGGCCACTGCTGCAGCAGGAGTAGAGGCACTCAAGCTCCTACTACCACAGACCCAGCGCGCGCAGGCGCAGCAGCTGCACGCCATGGAGAACCCCTACACGAGTTTCTTCCAGAATCACCACCGCCGCTACTACTACCATCCGGCTACGCAGCCGGGCCAGCCGGCCCCTGCACCTGCTCCTCCGGCCGCCGCCTACTCCCTCCAGTTCTTCCCTACGCCACCGACGACAGTGCCGACGGCGGCGCCGTACTCTCCGCCCTCGCCCCCGCTCCGGGAAGCGCTGCCTCTCCTCTCGCTCGCCCCCGCCTCGAGAGACGAGGATCGGCGCGGCAGCCATCGGACAGAGGCGGATTCCGATGAGGACGACGGAGAGGAGGCGGCGGGGCCAACGAGCATCAGTAACCAGGGCCAGCAGCGAGTGGGAGGGCTCTTCACTGACCTGAACGCCAAGGCGGCGAGCGACCCGATGGACGTGGAGTCCGGCGCCGGCTCCGCTGCTGGAGACGTGACGGTGGCGCTCCGCATCGGCTTGCCGACAACCAGCGCCGGCCTAGGCCTAGACCTGGACGATGTCGTTGAGGAAGTGGAGGATAACGACGGAAACTGCGAGGGGAGGAACGACAGGGAGAACGGCGCCAGCAGGGAGGGGGAGGAAGAGGCCGCGGCGGCGCCACTAGGACTAGGTTTCCCGTCGACACCGATCGGGCGGCTGAACAAGGGGCAGTATTGGATCCCGACGCCGTCGCAGATCCTGATCGGGCCGACGCAGTTCCCCTGCCCCGTCTGCTTCAAGACGTTCAACCGGTACAACAACATGCAGGTGAGCTCTGAGGCCCGTTCCGGTATTGCTTGCTTGCCTCAACTACACATGCTCCCAACTTCTAGCGAACGTTTTTAGATAGCGCTACTACTAGATCCTGCTCCCATAATCAACAATTCGTAGTGGCGGAATTCTCAAACGCAATTTCGATTCATAAACTGAAGGAGATTTCGGGTCCATTTCTTTCATGATCAACGAATAGTGCTTAATTGATTGTACTTACTTGGCCTTTTCTTTTGCTAGTTCTACCTCTTTAAACGGCATAATTTAAGGGTTACTTACTCGCCTTCGGTGATTTGCAGAAATTTACGTACCCAATTCCTTCTGGAAGCTAGCTTCACTGACCTGTCACTGTATGCATACTGTCGCTCTTAATCTTTCAGATGTTAATTTTGATTATTTGTCTTATTAAAAAAATTGATAAATATTATATATTTTATTATAATTTGTTTTATTATAAAAGTAGTTAGAATTTAAGTTATAATTTTAAATATTTGAATTATTTTTTTAATAAAATAAATAGTCAAAATAGTTAAAGTTGAAGTTTGAAGTTAATGTCGACAACAATTTAAAAATAGAGTGAGTATATAATTAAAGAAAATAAAGCCAGTGAGCTGCAGATCATGTTGAGATGGGTTTACAAAACCGTTCAAAATCGGTCAGTTTTTGCAGTTTTCATAAAATCTGTCCGATTTGATTTTACCGAACGACTGGTTTTTTTTAAAAAAAATTAATTTTTTTGATTTTTTTTAATTGAAATACTGATAAACCGGTAAAATCGGCTGGCTAACCCGTGAAACGGCCAATTTACTGTAGTAATTTGGTCAAATTTTGAATTTTCAATTTGAAGCGTTTTTTAAATTTTTTTTTACGATTTTCGTTAAACCGGTCTTAGCAGTTTAAATAAAATCATAAACCCTGCTTGGTGATAATAAAATCATTGTTTCCGGAAACGAATGTAATTACAGCGCACGATTATGTATAACAGTATAAGCTGTACTACTACTAGCGTGATCGACGAGATAGATCAATTTATACGTTAATCTACTGCTTGCAGCTGCACATGTGGGGGCACGGCTCGCAGTACCGCAAGGGCCCCGAGTCGCTGCGCGGCATCCAGCCGACGGCGATGCTGCGGCTGCCGTGCTACTGCTGCGCGCCGGGGTGCCGCAACAACATCGACCACCCGCGCGCCAAGCCGCTCATGGACTTCCGCACGCTGCAGACGCACTACCAGCGCAGGCACGGGCTCAAGCCCTTCCTCTGCCGCCGCTGCGGCAAGGCCTTCGCCGTCAAGGGCGACTGGCGCACGCACGAGAAGAACTGCGGCAGGCTCTGGTACTGCCTCTGCGGCTCCGAGTTCAAGCACAAGCGCTCACTCAAGGACCACGCGCGTGCCTTCGGACACGGCCACGGCGCCATCGGAGGCGGCGGCATTGACGAGGACGACGACGGCGCCGTCTCCGACGTCGAACAACATGTAGACTGAGGAGGCACCCCGCTGGTTAACAAGTCGCTTTTGACTTTTGTGCTCTCTTCTGATCATCACCGAATTCGCATGCATATAAATAGATCGATCATATGAGATCTGTAATACAGATGTTTTATGCTGTGATCGATCGATTAATCTGCCAACCAAACGATATGCGTTGGGCTTGTCCCATATATAAGGGTTGATAAGCTGTTGTTTTCTTTCATCTTGCCGCTGCTGCTCTTTTTTCTCTCTCTTTTGCTCTTACACCGTTACACATACTTGCTGCGTTTGGCTCCTGGATTGAAAGTATTACTGCACATTGTATAGCTTTATTTATTGCAGCAACAAATATTATCTCCATCTCGCCGTTTTGAAACACTTCCTGGAACTGTTTCAATCCAACTAGTGTACACACCAATTTTCAAGT
This sequence comes from Zoysia matrella, assembly GCA_001602295.1. NCBI lineage: Eukaryota > Viridiplantae > Streptophyta > Magnoliopsida > Poales > Poaceae > Zoysia > Zoysia matrella. The sequence goes on along the minus strand of BCLG01000987.1, from coordinate 101,416 downwards.
TTCCAATATATCAGGCAATGTCTATTTCCAGGCAAATATTTTCTACTACCTTAAAAGTTGAAATCATCAGAAAGTATCTGATTTCCTGTTCAGCATGTCGCCGTTCCCATATATTTTGTCCATATTGCTTTTGAACATTGATGCTGGTGTTGCTAAGCGATAACAGGGCTTTGTGGGTATGCATGCTGGCCCATGGTCGTAGCGGTCTGTGCAAGGGAAAGCAAGGCCCATTTTAAGGTACACAGCTATGTTTCTAGATGGGCCATCAAGGCCCATCTACAATCAGAACGTATTTCTTGGTTGCGTGGCAGGGGAGAAGGTTCTGTACTCGCCGCCGTCACGGCGCCACCACCGCAGCAGGGGATCGACGGCGAGTGGAGAGACAAGAGCGGGCTCATAGTGTACCGCATGAACGGCCAAGGGAGGCGCCCCACCACGGGCCGGGACAACTGGAAGAACTGGTGGAGTTGCTGCCAGGAGCGCAAGGAGCAGGCACCGCCGTGCAGGCGCGGCTGCACGTCTGCTACGACGACGGCTACACGCTCGCCAGTATACGGAATACAAGTTTACCTTGAAATCATCCGTTCGTCTACCATAGCGCAATAATTTGTCTGTGGTCTAATACAAAATCAGGTGTGAGCCCGTTCCGACACCACCGCTCTTGTGGATAATTCCCCGCGCGATGCGAATATACCTCTCCTCCTGCCGCTCCGACACCTCAGGACGCTACGTGCCTTCAAGGTCCTCTCTCCGTCTCCATTCCTTTCATCTCTAGTTGCTGTCGCGGCTCGGCCCCGTCGCCCTCGCCGCACCCGTCCGTCCCCTCCTATCTCGCGCGCCATGGTGATCTCGTACACGGAGGAGCACGTGTACCGGCACCCCTGGCACCGCGTGACGGCCGCGGCGTGGCGCAAGTTCACGGACCCGGCGGCGCGCGCGGCCGTGCTGTCCCACATACTCGACGTGCAGACGCTGTCGCGCGACGTGGATGCGCGGGCG
>BCLG01000987.1:75052-91332 GCA_001602295.1 Zoysia matrella | reverse complement strand
AGTGATACCAAATTAACTGGAAATGCTGGTACATGCAAAACTGATGATAATTTAATAGTTGGACTGCATTGTACTGTACCAACACCTTCGATAAGTTGTGGTGTACCATCAGCAGTTTGTATTGTTTCTCTACGTGTGGGGGGATATTTTATGTATGACATAAACTCAGTTAGTGTGCCTGTGACATGCTTTGATGCCCCTGAGTCTAAGATCCAATTTAACTTTGATATTTGTATGGGTATTGACACATGGGCGCAATTACCTTCATCGGCGTATGCGAAGTTGATGAAGTCACCACTGTAGGACTCCTGATGTTTATCTCCGGGGCCTTCAAGTGTTTCTCTCGATTGTCTCTGTTTTTCATATTCCATTGACTGCTCAAGTTCCTCTTCTTTTGCTGCTGCATTGGCTCTATAATTACCCTTGCCACCACGGCCTCTACCACCTCTAAAAGCTCCTCTGCCACTACCTCGTCCTCGTCCACGATTGAACTTGAGTGGTACAGGACAATCACGAATCAAGTGGCTAGTATCATCGCAATTAAAACACTCTCGAACTTCTTTAGTCCTGGTGACAGTAAAAATAGGACGAGATAGAGGTGGTGCAATTTCCTTCATCACTTTTAGTCTTGACTCTTCTTGTGAGATAGCAGCTATGGCCTCTTGTAGGCTAGGAAGAGTGGATTGATGAAATATAGTGGCACGCCTTGCCTCATATTCTGGGTTTAAGCCTCTTAAAAATTGAAGAACTCTTTTTTTTTCCATCCACTTCTTGACCCATGCCACACATTCAGAATGTGGCAGTTCAATAGGCTCGTAGTGGTCTGCATCAGCCCACAAGCACTTCAACTCATGGACATAGTCCGCCACAGATCGTTCCCCTTGTTTGAGATCATGCAGGCGATCTTCTATTTCAACCATCAACATTAAATTTCCAGCCTCTGAATACATTTGTTCTAAGGCTTTCCAAATTTCTGCAGCACTTATAATTGTATCAACAGTGCTCGCAATAGCTGGAGTCATAGAACTCAATATCCATGTAGCTACCAAAGAATTAGTGGCATCTCAATTTTTCCATTCTATGCTTGACTTATCAGTAGGCTCTGATGATTCGCCATTAACAAAGCCTTCAAGCTTCTTAGCCTTCAACAATCGCATCACTCTTCTGGACCAAGACAAATAATTCTTCACACCCTCCAATTTAACATCATTTGGCATCAATTCTAGTTTTTGTACAGGTTCTAGTTGTGAACCAGATTCTTTGCTTAGCAATGAGGCCTCACTCTTTTTCTCAGTGAGTAGTTCCACAAATTTTCTAAGTACTTTCTCAATGGCCTGAGCTTCCCCTTGATTTTCCCCCATTGCTTTGAGCACTAGCAAGCACCTCGAACTACACCAGACAGCAGTACTTCACCTCACGAGCTTGCACCAGACAGCAACACTTCACCCGCTCTCCTTTTTCTAAACAACAAGCAGCCGCAAGATACCTCTTGCACAGATCAATTTGTACTCCAAATCAAGCACCACTGTACCCTACAGGCAGCTCTCACCTGTCAACTGGTGTTGCTTTTCCTTCGTCTTCACCGCCGCCTTCCTCACGCGAGGCAGATCTGCCTTGAAGACGTCCTTCACCTGCTCCACCCTGGCGTCCTACGGCAGCTAGAACCTCCACTCGAACCGGCCGCTATTGCGCTTGATGCAGTGCCAACTGTCACCCTTCTTGTGGCTGCACTTGTCACTGATGACCAGCACACCGACGTACTTGACCTCCACTACCTTCACCTCCTCCTTCCTCGACGTCCGGATCGCCGCAGGTCGCTGCTGACGATCACTGCTCCGGCAAAGTCCTCGCCGATCGCACCAGCTCTGACACCATGTTAGTTCTAGGAAGTTTTTCTAGAATATTCATTCCTTTCCAATGTACACGTACATATATCTCATATATGGGCTCTTTTGGCCCATGGGCTTTAACACCCATATATCAAATGGATTGGGTGTATGTAATTGTTATTTTCACACATAAATTTGTGCAAAAATTAATATTTTTCCCTTGATTTTCATACAGAGTACCAGGACGATGATTGCTCAATGATCCAAGCGTCCTCATGATCAATCAGTGTTTTCTTTCCCCGCAGCTTTCGCATTTCTCGCCGAGAAGCAAGCGTCTTTCCGGTGTGGCCGCAGAATTATGCGCCCGCCTCGCGGCTCCCACCTCGCTCTCTCCATGATGGACTCACACCGCAGTCTCAGCTCACCGGGTCGCTGTCGCGGACGCCACATGTTCGGCCGGAGTGGAGACGCGTGCCGCCAGCCTTCCTCCCAACCTCGCCTGCGCGCGTGGCGGCCGGCCGGTAGCCTGCTCGACTCGTCGTTTTCCTTTCCTTAGCCCGTGAGTCCGCGGCTGACTCGTTCGCCGATCGGCCACCGTCCTAGTCGAGTAATTTCCGCGTCGCCGCCAGATTAAATATTACTATGGGCGATGGTTGCCGAGTTGCCTCCTCTTGGCGAGAGGTTGCTACGGGCCGGGCTGCTCGAAGAGGACCGCGACGGGTTGATGATGGTCAGCGCGTTCGCTGAGCCGGCAGTAGCGCGTTGCTCTTGTTGGACACCATTTTTATTCAGCTGGCGCGTGGCGACTGGATCCTATGAGTAACTGGACTGCGTAACCGTATGGGATTCTTCGTTCAAGTTTTCCAGACTGGCACACTAGTTCCGAGGAAAGAATGATTGGGAAAAAAAATATCTGAAAACAAGAGGGAGAGATGGGAGCGGAGCCCAGCACGGAAGCACACGCAGCCGTTTTCTAGGGGAATCCAACCCCGGTTTTCTAGAAACGTCCGCGCTACGCGCCCAAATGCCCAATTTAGCAACGAGGCCGAGAAAATGAAATTGCAACGGACGGAGGCCCATGAACTGTGCACCCCATCGGAATCCACGGGCGTGGTGTGGAGGTTGAGAATACCTGATTTGGTGGAACCATGGGCCGCGAGGCCCGACGAGATGCGAATCATGGTTCCAAAATGGCCACATGATGGAAGCTTTTCGTCTTGTTCTCCGAGGCACCGAGCAATCCCAAGTTCCCAACCGGCGATTCGGCTGCTTCCAACCGCTCCTTTTCCCCCTCGCCATAGGTTTCGTAGGCGAGAGCCAAGTTTTCCCCAGCTATTAGGTCCCATGTTTTTTTTAAACGGTTAACCCGTTTAAACTGTAAACAGAAGATACAGTTTAAACTATTTAATTTTGTTTTAAGCTTGATTAAATTGATTTAAACAGTCGTTTAAACTTTAAAAAAATTAAACAGTGAGTCATCGATTAATCACCGTTTACGTTTAAGATTTTATGATTTAGGCCCCTCTAATTGATCATCCGCTCATCACGAGCCAAGGCAAGACGAGGTCGAAAGACCTCTAGCCACATGTAATAAGCAGTTAACACCTCTTTCCAACCATCACCCGTGTCCCTGTCCCCTCTTTGCGTGGCCAGGAACCACAACTTCCTAATCCCTGAAAAGTGTTAGCAGCACCAGCAACTAGCTCCTCTAATTACTCAGATGCAACTCTGGGCATTCGGGTTTATCCGAATTTTTGGTTCGAGTAATTCGGGTTTTTAAAATTTTGGATCTTAAAAAATGATACTCGAATTTCAATCGAGCTAAGATAAAACTGGACAATTGTATTTTGAGTTCAGGTAAATCCAAATTAACTAAATTTACAGTATCACATTAAATTATAGTTATCATTGATATCATTTGACACCATTTTATCATAGATTAGAGCGAGTGACTTTATGTAAGATAAAAATTTGTATGTTTTTGTACGTTATTTATGAGATGAGCTTAGTTGGCTTGAGGTGTAAATGATTAGATCTAGAATTTAACCAGTAATAATGAGTTATTGTAAGTTAAAAAAAAGCTCATTTAATTACTCGAGTATTTCGGATAGTTTGGGTACCGGAGATACAAACCTAATTAAATCCGAAATTAATTCGGGTTTTTAATCTACTACCCGAAAATTTGATTCGAGTTTCAAATTTCAGATTTTTTCGAGTTCGGGTTCGAGTTTTTTGGAGTTCGAGCTTCGAGCACGAGTTTTGTGGCCAGAGCAACTCAGATGTGTAATGGCCGACCAAGCCGGCAATAGAAAACGAGCGATGAGTTCCAACCTCTTCGATTATTCTTCTAGCTCCTGCTCCTCCCACTTGGTGGTCTAGCAGCGTGTCGGCAAGACGCTATCTGGCTTTACGACTTCGTCGTTCCACTTGTGCATTGTTGTTAATGACTCGACCAGAGCGTCTCCATTACTCCGCCGCCTTCAGTGATGAACTCCTTCAGTAAAGTTAGACGTTTCCACGAAGCAGTGGTTGTAATTCTAGAGTCCTATCCTGCACGGGCATGACACGCGCGGACAGGCCGTGCATAATGAATCATGTTCGTCTTTCGCAGAATCTTGTTATAATTGTATTAGGAGCAGACAAAACGAGGCTTCGGTTCGTTCATCAGGATAGATAATTGCGACCACCTAACGCGATGCCTTCTCGCGCTTGACCAGACCGGGGCCTGATCCTACAGTTTGTTGGTCGATGGCCCCTTCTAGCCCTGACGACCACCGGAGATATGGAAGGAGCCGAAAATGAGATATACGGAGTATAGAACAAGGTCTACATCCTGATCAATTTCAAGCCAATCTCCAAGAGCGTTTGGTACGTTGGAGGTTGAAATGTCAGGATGCAAATACAAAACTTAGTACAGTTTATTGGCTTCTGAAGAATATACTACTACGCTAGTCTGTGTAGTTTACTCTGCTTGCTGCCCTTAAATTCAGGTTGGGCTCCACGAACAATCATATATAAGCCTCCCATAAGAGACAGAAATGGGATACTGTACTCTCCGTCCAAATTATCATTCATTGTCAGGAATCAAACCCGTCCTTTCGAAATAATTAACAATCAAACAGTCCCCTCAAGCGAGAACAAAGGCACTTGATCATTGACCGAGTAGATGACGCTTAGGAGTAACTTCGAGATGACTCTACAACAGATTTTTCAAACAAGAACAGGAGCAAACCTGCCTCGCCATGATTTGATTTTCCTTTCTCCTTTTTCGTTTTCGTGTTAGGAAGCATAGCTTAAAGTCCGGCCAGCTTGGCCATTTCAACCTGTTGTTGCAGTTTGATGCTGGATTTCAGGACCTTTGGGATGCCTACTGTTGATGATGAATGGATAGTGGCTGCATCGAAACTTTTTCTTCTTCAAAGTATTAGTATTTCATTAAAATTGATGCCTTATGTAAAGACTGTTACTGGTAGGGCGTGGTACTGTGGTGGTCTGGTGGACCAGGTTATACAGTGGTATACAAGACACTCTGGCATGGCTGCCAAAATTATAGTCACAACCAAGATATGTACTCATAGATCTGGGACCGTTATCTGCATCAAGAGTAGGGGTGTAAATAAGTGGTGCACCTACGGATAACCTCAGAATCTCTTTTGTTCAATAAAATTAACTAGTTTTTTAAAAGTAAGAGAGAATAATGAAATTTAGTTCTTTTTTTTTTAACTAGAGAGGTTTTGAAGATAACCTAAGTGGGATTGTTTTAAACCCCTAATTAAGAGATCATACTGAACAGTTTCATTCTGCCCAAACGATGATCGCATCGCAGAAAGGTAGAAACGCTGGCAAGATAAAACAGTACAAGGGGCAAAGGAAATGGTACAACTGCGTCAGCCCCAGCTCTCTAAATTTCGGCTGCCACCGAAACCTCATCTGAAAACTGAAAAGGAGCCCATATTCAGAAAAACAAGGCAATCCATGAGCAAACGTCTGATTAAAAATCTGGCAGTGCTGCTTAACTTGGGGAGCATTTGAAGCCTCAATGGACGGACGGAGGAAGTATTATTGCTTTTCACAAATTCTGACTTCAGATGCGGTCAATTCTCAGGCAAGGTTCACCTCCTCCATCAAAAGAGGCATGTTTTTGTTGCTGCGTAGTTTGGCCTGTGAATCCCGTTGAAACTCTACTGAAGGATGATTCTGTTGTGCAGTTTCAGGTTCGCTTTTGCTCATCCCGTTTCGTCAGGTTCACCTCGAGAGCTCGGTACATGAACAAGAGAACGAAAAGGCGCGAGAACGAATCGCATCCCCCAGCGAAATTCCAGGTACGACACATCCCATCAAGCCATGTTTTTATTTTGAGAGGCTTTTATAATGGTTTAGACCTCGATTAGGCCGTATGACGGATATCCGAATTGGAATATGCCCGCCCCGTCCTGTTTCGTCGCGTCATGCTGATTGGTGACTAATGATTTTCCTTTCCGTTTGAATATCATACAGTACGCTCGTTTGAAAGAATTTCCCTGACTTTATGCCACTGTTTCCCTCTTTGAACTCCACGCCCAATGATCTCTCTAGCTCCATCGAATTTTTAATTGAGCAGCTGAATGACAATCTGTCTTACTATTATTAGCTCGACCAACTGGAATGATCATATGAGCAATTTCATTTTTTATGTCTGTACCGGCTACGCATCTAGTGCCAAACTTCTGCATCGACAACGTCGTTGCAGTTACATCAATTTGAACTCTATCTGAGAAGTTAAATTGCCTCCTGTGTACAATGCGTCACTATTGTTGGGAAGTTCAGCTCAGATTTCGTTATCCAAGGTAAGCATAGTTCTTGTCTGCTCCTACTTCGGAGTAAAAGCGGATACGTTTGGTTCGTCCCGGCACCTGCTGCGTCAATCGTTGGCGTCGCCAATGTTTTGGCGGACGATTTCGCCGCCATCATTTCGCTCACGCGCGGGCGTAAAATTGTACTGCGTGCGAGCGTCGTCCTGCGGACACGCCAATTGAGGACGTCAAACCAAGCAGTGGCCAAATAAACGCGGGCGTATCTAAAGTTTGACGATGTTATTTGGAAACAAGCCAACCACGCTCAAGATCAACACTTGCAACTAGAGACGTGAAAGTAACCTCTTTTGGAAAGAAGTGAGATGCTTAAGGGAACGCCAAGGCGACGCCGGAGGCAACAATACAATTCCTTCTGCCGAAGTGGTATTGTGGCAAGGCCACCACTTGCTTTGTTTTTCTAGGCAGGGAAACGGGACAAGACAACAGAACCAGTTATTATGCTGCCATTTCCTTATGATTAGCCGGCCCGTGCCCTTTATATCACCGGCTCACCGCACGCCTCCACGTCCTTACCGTTGCAACGCTACACGCCACGGAGCGCGCGCCACGCTCGAGTCCACAGAGTACGTCGCGAGCGGCGGCCACGGTTTGTTGGCGCTCATGTCAATGCCACCGCCCGTGGAGATAGACCTGGAGGCCGTGCGCGCGGTGCGGGTGCTGGGCCGCGGCGCCACGGGCACCGTGTTCCTCGTCGCGGGCGCTGTCGCTGTCAGCGGCGGGGAAGGGGAGCAGTCGGCCTACGCGCTCAAGGTCTTCGACAAGCGCGCGTCTGGGCCCGCGGGCGACGCCGCGAGGCGCGCGAGGTGGGAGGTGTCCGTGCTGTCCCGCCTGGCGCACCCGCACCTGCCGTCGCTGCTGGGCGCCGCCGAGACGGCCGACCTGCTGGCGTGGGCTGTGCCCTACTGCCCCGGCGGCGACCTCAACGAGCTGCGCCACGCGCAGCCCGACAGCGTGTTCTCGCCCGCGGCCATCAGGTTCTACGTCGCCGAGGTCGTCTCCGCGCTCGCCGAGCTCCACGCCGCCGGGATCGCGTACCGCGACCTCAAGCCCGAGAACGTCCTCCTCCAAGGCGACGGACACGTCACGTTGACGGACTTTGACCTCTCCCGCCAGCTCTCGCCCAAGTCCCCCACCGCGTCCACGTCCGCGTCCACCTCGTCGTCGGGCTCAGCGCCGCCGCCGCCGCCTCGTCAGCTCCATGGCCACGTCCGGAGTCAGTACCGCCACCTGAAGCGCATCTTCAAGAGGAGCGAGTCTTCGGCGGCCGCGACAACGTCCTCCACACAAGAGGAGCAGCAGCACACTCTTGCCTGGTACTTGAAAAGAAGCGTCGACGGCGGGGTCGATCATGTTCAGATCAAGAAGGCGAAGTCCGCCAGGGTGTCTCGGACGGACCGGAACAAGCGATCGAGCTTCTGCGAGGCCACGACCGGCGGCGCGGGAGAGAGGTCGTTCTCGTTCGTGGGCACGGAGGAGTACGTGGCGCCGGAGGTGGTGCGCGGGGACGGGCACGAGTTCACCGTAGACTGGTGGGCGCTCGGGGTGCTCATCTACGAGATGGCCTACGGGACGACGCCGTTCCGCGGCCGGAACCGCAAGCAGACGTTCCGGAACGTGCTGCTCCGAGAGCCGGAGTTCCCCGCGGACGCTCAGCGGCGGTGGCCGGACCTCACCGACCTCGTCTCTCGGCTGCTGGAGAAGGAACGCGCCAGGCGGTTGGGCTTCGCCGGCGGCGCGGACGAGGTCCGGGCGCACCCATTCTTTGCCGGGGTGGCGTGGGAGTTTCTCGGGGAGGTGTCCCGGCCGCCGTACATCCCACCGCCTGCGGATGACGTTGTGGACTGTGAGGGGTTCAGCGTGGTGGACTACTTCAATAAGCTTCACCAGGATGCTCCACTGTCGACGCCGGCGGATCCCTCGCCAGAGGCTCAGCTCTTGCTGGAGTTTTGACCTCGTGCTTCTCTGTTTTGCACCTTGAGGAGATAGGAGTAGTAGTATATGATTTCGTAGCATGTACTCGATCGAATCCTACCATATTGGTGTGGGATCATACGGGACAGTTATGTGAAATTGGATTTGTGAATTCGAGGCTTTCCTCGTTGCAAGAGATCGAGCTTCACGCATGAGTACGAAATTTCTCATGCTAACCATAGTTCAGTTTAGTTGGGTTTTGTTTTTATTTCCTGACATCCCCTCCCTCTGATTTAAATGTTATCGCCGTTGATTTAGATATCAACTTTAACTATTCGTTTTATTAAAAAAATTTAATGAATATTATATTTTTTTGTTATAATTTGATTTATTACCAAAGTAGTTAGGATCATAAGTTATAGAGTAAATTTTAGAGAACTATAGTTACTTTGCACATATTATCATGAAACTACATATTTAACATTTAATTTTAGAAAATTGCACATTTAAGCTACAATTTATTACAAAACTACATATTTTAACTTGCCCTATGAACCTGACAAATGAGCCCCGACTGCAGTGTGATAATCACCTCTCAATGTTAAATCTATAGTTTTGTGATAACTGTAGCTTAAATGTATAGTTTTTTGAAATTTGATGTTAACTTTAGTTCCCTGATAATATTTTCAAAGTATTTGTAGTTCTTTAAAATTTACTCTGAGTTATAATTTTAGATATTTAAATTAATTTTTTAAATAAAATAAATAATAAAATTAATGTTTAAAGTTAACAATGACAATCATTTAATCATTTAAGAACGGAGGTAGTAAATTGGACGAAATGCTGCAGATAAATTACAATTCGTACTAGCACGGGCAGACCTTTGAAGAAGCATCTTTGACGGAGCGGCTATACGTGGTTAGATCATGAATTAACTCCATCCAATCACTGAATGCTTTGGACCATGTACTACGTCCGTATAGTAATTTTGCGTACGACTGATACATTTGTGTACGTGCTTAGTTAACCTGTCAATGTTGAGCAGTTGGCTGGCTCATGGAATGAATTTCATGTCGTGCTTGTACGGACATCCCGACGTTTCCAAGTAACGGTCGTTTCTCATGGAACATTGGTTGTCGTTTTAACCTGGGGACAGATCCAACGAAAATAAGTTGCATGTTAAAAACTTAAATAAATTGTATTCACTCTGTTATTTAATTGATGTCGTCGTTGACTTTTAAATTTAACTTTTGATTATTCATTTTATTTAAAAAAATTTGATAAATTTGATATATTTTAATATAATTTGTTTTATCAGTAAAGTTACTTAAATCATAATTTAAAATTTTACACATTCGAGTAATTTTTTTTAATAAAATAAATGATTAAAGTTAAATTTAAAAGTCAATTGTGAGAGAGTATATGTTTCCAAGGACAATAAAAAAATCCTACCATGTTTTTACACGGTACCATAACCGTGGTACCATACCCTGCTTATAAAAAACTGAAACAGATCGCCCATTTTAGGCCTTGTTTGTTTTAGGTTGGAATAGCTCCGAAATGGTTTGGAAATCAGTCCATCCTACTTATTCCCCCTCCTCTTTTATATGTAACAAAACCGTGCTTACTAACTATCGGAACTGACAAGCAAGCATGCCACAAGTTTAACTAGAGGAGTCACGGATTCATTACTTGTATTAACCAAACATAAAAAAAATTAATGGTAAGATTAGATGAGCCATGGATTAAATTTTTCACATGGTTTCAGCGTGTAACTACTCAATCCAGCTCTAGAATGAATACCACTTAGGAACCATTTCTGTCGAACAAGGCCTTACCGGTTACTCTCTCTATTTTTAAATTAATGTCGTCGTTGATTTTTAATATCAATTTTAATCATTCTTTTTTATTAAAAAAATTTAATAAATATTATATATTTTATTATAATTTGATTTATTAATAAAATTATTTAAACACAACTTAAAATTTTATATATTTAAACTAAATTTTTGAATAAGATGAATGGACACGAGCGTGCTTGCATAAGTGTCTACTGCTTAAAACTTTAAATAATTAGTTTGTAATTAATCTTTAATAGTGAAAAATGAGAAACTTTAAATTTTAATATTAATATATTATTTTTAAATTTTTTTTTTATACCGTAATGTTAGCACGCGCATCGGGACTAAGTAAGATACAGCAACAGAGTAGGTAATCTACTCTGTACTTGACCATGCGGTTGCAGGCGCCCAGGTCGCCAGCATGCTTGCATTAGTGTCTACTTAAAACTCAATCGCTTGTTATCACCGGCGCTTAGCGTCCGACAGTTGTAATAGGCAGCTGCACGTTGGGGAATGGGGCGGAGTCCTCACGCACGAGAGGCTGACCGGGGCGCATCGAGTGGGGCCTGGAATAGAGATCACCGGCGCGCCCGTGAATTGCCGCTACTACAAAGCCAGCTTCGCACGCACGCACTAATGGATGGTCAACGATGGGTTTTGGTTTAGATCATACAGCCCCGGACGAGTAGTACTGGTAGAGACATAGTAGTACTATGCATTTTGCTCTATAACTGTTCTGGTACATGGAAATAATAACATGTGCTCTCTTCGGTTAAAAAAAAAGTTATTTTAGACATTGATCAAAAATTAGAAATATAAATTATAAATAAGGTTTAACTTGTTAAGTTTAAGAATATAGAATTATATAATTAGATTTGTCTTAAAAATTACTTTTTATAAAAGTATAAATATGTTTTTTTTAAAAATATTTTTTATAAAAAATAGAAGTCAAAGTTTTATTTTTTTAAGACCGTGTCATTATTCAAAATGACTTTTTTACTGGACCGGAGAGAGTACTAGCCATCATAAGATGCGCATCAACATAGTTCAGTTTGGGGGGCTAAGTGCTGTTTATCCTTCTAAGTACTCCTTTCGTTACAATAAAAGTTTATTTTTAAGTTTTGTTGACTACTACTTTGATTAATAATTTTGATAAATTTAATTAATTTTAATACTATAAATTATATATATTACGATAGTATTTCTTTTAATGAATCTAAAAATACAAATACTAGGTTTTTAAATTTAATTAAATATATAAAATTATTAGTCAATGTGTCGATCAACAAAAGCTAGAAAATACTGGTCAACAAAAGCTAAAAATAAATTTATACTGAGACGGAGGTAGTACTGTAGAAGCTGCTGTCAACGTTGGCAAGTTTTAGCTTTCTGAGGGAAACAGAAAGAGAGAGGACGCGCGACGGGCCAGTGGGCGCTCGGCAGAATGCTGGTGCTACTGCCCGCGCAAACAAACCCGAGCGAATTTCGCGCCTCCAGCCCGCGCACGTGAACGATCACTGGGAGAGTTTTCGTGGGCTTTGGTTCGGCGTGGGCAGGTGGGCTGGGTGCGCGCGTGTGGTCGGGCCTTGCCGTCTTTCGCCGTGGCTTTCGTTCGGTTGCCTCCACCGCTGAAAATGTTTCTACGACAGGAGATGAGGAAGAAGAGGAGGAAGAAGCAACTAGTGGTGGCCTGATGGGTGCAGCTCCAAAATCGTGTTTTGCCGAGCGGCAGAGCCATCCTATCGAGCCGAGCGCACCATCCGATCGAGCCAACAACGTGTGCTGCAGGAGGCACCGACCACGGCACAGCCCGGTTTACGCCGGATCTCTCACCCTGCCCGTGGCGCGGACGCCGCTGAGACAGACATGGGACGGCAGCATTTCCATTGTTGTTTCTCAAGGGAACGGTGGCGCTCGCTCAGCGAAACGGCAGATGGCCAGTGCCTATCGCCTGCCGTGCCGTCCGTATCGAGGTTCAGTCGTCGTCGTCACCTCTCCAATGGGCCGGTAGAACGTCGGTGGCGTTCACCATCGCCGCCGCCTCACATCTGATGCTGTCGACTACTGTAGTAGTTGAATACTGCCGCCGCACACGCACAAATCATGCGCGATGATGGATGACAGGCGGATGAAGACAGGAAGGCCGTGGAAACAGCTCACGCGCACAAGTGGCGTCTGACAGAACTGTCGGTGGGGATGTACCCATCCTGCCATCCGTCCGCCGGTCACGCTCAAGGACGCAACGGCGGATAGAATATTCCCAAGGGGCGAACAATGATGGACCGGACAGTGAAGGCTCAACGCCAATGTATTGCCAGCATGATGCTTTCTCCCATCTTTTTCGCATTGGTAACAATTGCACAATACAAAATGATCCACCTATATCACTACTACACCTGTGGAAAACACGGATGATCCTTCCGCTTCCAATTTCGTGTATGCTACAGAAAAAAAAATACTAACAAATGGGCAGGCTCACCACTTACAGTCACAGAGGAATGAATATACACGCACATTTGCCAGGAAGGCATGCTACTACAATTCTCAAGGACCTATGCAGCTGCATCATAGGGTGCTCAATCAAGTCACCGACGTTCCGACCACACTTCTCTCAGGAGCTCGTACCTCGAGTTTGCCATCGAGGCGTCTCCTTGACGGGCGCTGAAATGAGCGACGCCGCTGCACGGCGAAGGTGGAGCGCTCTTGTCGTACAGGGACGCCAGGGGGGAGTCCAGGTCGTCCAGGTCGTCGTCGCTCGTGTAACCTCTTCCCTGGGCCATGATGGACGCCCTCCGGTCCAGCTCGGCGTCGCCGCAACCAGTGTCAGCCACTTTCTCCAAGACGTCTTCGACCGACGGGCGGCAGTACACGACAGGAGCGGCGATGACTGGGAATGTACTGATCACATCTTTGTCTGTGAAGCGTTCCCGAAAGCTCTGCACGCCATTAGTTCATTATTAATTTATTATGATATCCATGTTGCAGGCAAGATGATGTTTACTAGGAGTATTTGGATTTAACAGAATCACACCATGAGGTACAGTAGCTTCTTTTAGAAAAGAACAACCGTACCTCAGAATTCAGCTCCTCCAGAACCATGCCAGGAACAGGATCAGGGCAGAATTCGTCAGGAGTGAAGTTGCAGAGTATTCTTGTAACTAGTGGCAGGCCAATAGAAGGGCAGACCTAACAAAGCACAAGTTGCAGAGTATTCTTGTAACTACTGGAACACATAAAACATAACGCGGAAATATGGAAGCACAGTAAATACTCTAGTACATATTATGACATTGGAGTGACAAAGAAACTGCACATGGACAGTTACCTCTTTCCTGATAGATTTTTCAAGAAGCATGTCTTTCGGGAGCATCAGAAGATCACTCAACTCATCGAGTAGCTTAAAACGGCTTGGTTCAGCAGCATCCCTTCTGTCATCACCATTATCTTCTGCATCATGACCATCCTTTTCATTTTCAGCAGTGTCCGTGCCAAATACATCTGTTAACCATCTGGACCAATTGCCAACCTACAGAAGCATTTCATCAATTAATTTCTCAATTTGCAGGAAAGCTGTGTGTCTTTATATTAAGTAGGACAGAGCATCCAATTACAACCAACAAAACAGCAAAAAATGTAAATTATATTAACCTAAGGATTTAATGATTTGCAGTATAGACACGTACAGAGTTCTTCAGCTGTGCGCCAGATCCAAAGCTTAAGTCACCAGCTGGAATCGGCAGGACCCTTGAATCGACAATAGGGTCAGATATAGGATCAGTCGGTATCTCATTCTCTGATTCACGGAGGATGGCGTTAAACATAGCCACATCTAAACGGGCTACACAGTGCTCCATCGCCTTATAATAACAGAATAATTCATGAATAGACATCACAACCAAATATTATTTATTTTCAAATAAGAATAATATCATTATTTTCAAACAACAAAAAATGCCCATCTCAAAGCATACCAGTTTTGCCAAAACAGGTAAACATCCACACTCATGCCCTCCAGCACGAAGAGGACAGATTCTGCTGAAGGCATCACGAAATGCGATTTTCCAGAGATCAATAGAAAAACTCCCATGTTGTTGGTCACCCAAAGAAGACCGTAACAATGAGCCAACCTTTGGAGTTGATAAATCTTCTGCTGGAGTTTGCATGTGGGGTGTCATTGCCTGGGAAAGTAAAAAATCAATAAAAAATCGATAATATGAATAAATGGACAATAGCTTTCATGCCCCTGTTCTAAAGAAGCAAAGCCATACACAGATTTCTCAAAAGCGACAAAATAATTTTAGTGTTAAAGAAATTTTTACCTGCCACCAGACAGATTCGACAATCCGAGAAAAGATCCAAGATTCAATCTTCTCTAACGCAGCCAAGAGTGTGCTGGTTTCACGCCAATCATCTGGCATCTGCATGATATTTTGTGTAGCATGCTTGCTATTGTAGCCACTTTTCCATTGCATTGGAGAAACATTCCTGTCAGTTTTTGCAATACTGTTTGTGCTGAAAACCTTCATAAGTGGGCTCGATTGTCGTGAAATGCTAAAGGTTTGTGTGATGATCTCTCTTAGGGCAACAATGTTCGATAGCCAGAATGTCAGCCTGCAGAAAAATTGTACAGTAGTTAAATCTTAAGCGGAAGGAGTTGACATGGATGGTAATAAAGAGAAATAAAAGGTACAGTATAGTCCAAATTTACCTTGAAACATCATTGCCGCAAGACTTTACAACAATCACAAGACCAGAAACAGAGTTTTTTGCAACTGAAGCTTTCTTATCTGAGGACCAGAATTTTGATGCATGAATATAAAGCCTAGAGAGACGACGAGCTGGGGTATGCAATTTATGCGACGAACACCCGTGCTCTGGCGCCACGGAATATAGAGAAACCTCAAGTGCCGCAACTTCACGTAACTCCTGCTCCAGCTTCTCAATTCTTGAATCTAATTCCTCATTCTTTCCGTAAGAATCTAATTTACCATTATTTACTATACTTTCTTCAGCATCAGCTATTTCATCATCAGTAGCAGTGCTCTGATCACTTTTTGGGGCTTCCTCCAATACATCAATTTCCTTTGGCTCTTCAACTGATTTATTATCAGTCTCCTTGCCTTCGGTGACATTATCGTCAGTCACTTTGCCCTCAATGGCTTTATCATCAGCGAGTATGCCTTCAACAGCCTTATCATATTTTGATATGTCCTCAATAGCATTATCAGCAGTGGTCATAACTTCAGAGGCTTTATCATCATTAGCTCTGTCCTCAATGGGATTGTCATCCTTCGTCCTGGCCTCAATGGTTTTATCATCTGAGGGTGTATTGTCAATTGCTTTATCTTCTGAGGGCCTATCCTCTACGACTTTATCATCAGTTTCTTCAGATGCCTCAGATGATGAACAAGAAGGAACTTTCACAATCTCTGGTTTCTTCAGCTCCACAATTTTAGCACCATTAGCCGCCTTGCTTGATTTAGGAGATTTGTTCCGAGTATTGTTCGATGATGTATAATGCAGCTTAGTGTGTGTTTGACGATTAGAATAGCTTCGAGCTGATCTTGGGCCATTTTCCTTTGACTCTTTCTTTGCTAGCTTCTTTGGAACCCTTGAGACTCTTTTAACTTTGATATCCTCATTACTTGTAACCTCACCTTGAGATGAAAGGGAGCCTCTAGCCGGTTCATAGTCTGACTCAGTTTCCTGTCCCTGTTTACTATATGTTTCAACGTCATTTGAATGATTATCCCTCTCTTCTCCATTCTCTTTGGCGCCCATTTTTGATACCTGGCTACAGCATCAACAAATTAGTACTAGCACAAGAAAAGTTCTAGAATATAAAG
>BCLG01000987.1:64831-75042 GCA_001602295.1 Zoysia matrella | reverse complement strand
GTAACCTCACCTTGAGATGAAAGGGAGCCTCTAGCCGGTTCATAGTCTGACTCAGTTTCCTGTCCCTGTTTACTATATGTTTCAACGTCATTTGAATGATTATCCCTCTCTTCTCCATTCTCTTTGGCGCCCATTTTTGATACCTGGCTACAGCATCAACAAATTAGTACTAGCACAAGAAAAGTTCTAGAATATAAAGTCCGTAGACAAAATAGCAAACTGGATACCAAGATGCTCCAGCAGACCCAAATGTTATTTTGGCATAGCGATAACCAAATTTCAAAAAAAAAAAAAAAACCAGCACACTAGCACAAATATAGCTACTAGTGCTTGAGAAAATAGAAGGGGTAGACCAAGTCCAAAGCTGAAAGGTAGTCTCTTCTGGAGCTGAAATTAAAGAAGTGCAACTTCCAATAAGAAATCCACTATAGACTGTAATGGTCACTTCCTGAATATTGACTTTCATTCTAATAAAATATCCACTTTGTAAGTAAAGAAATGCAGCTTCCAATAAGACATCAACAATAAAACAAGATTGCAGAGCAGACCAATCATCTGCAACCCCAAGTTAAAGAAAACGCAGCAGACAATTTGATCCAATCTAGAGCATGAAAGTCAGTGCATGATCCACTAGTCCAGACTGGCAGGTTGAATTAGATGTTAACATCGCCAAACAATCGATAGGAGTATAGGACAGCAAATCAGTATCTGAGCTGTAGGAGTCCTGAACGACCGAATCACTGAACAGCTAAGCAAAAATTCTACTCCGTAGTTAAGAAATACCGTAGAAAAAATTAATTGCTCTAACAACTTAACAAGAGAATTTCGTTCAGATAATATGCCTCCAGGACGAGTAAGTAATTCTCTTGGGCAGGAGGTAGGTAGGAGGCACATGGCGCTGGCGGTGGGGGTCTAGCTGATCTTGGACCACCGTGCCCCTGGATTGCATTCGAGGTCCCAGGGAGACGAAAGAGCTCCAGACATAAAGCTGTACCATAAATGGAGAACAGAGAGATCTGACAAGCTATCGATATGGCAAAGGTAATCACGATGCATAATGAAAATGTATACTCGAGCGTGAGCTCGGAGTACTTGATTCCAAAAAGAACCAACAAGTTATAAACATTGCTCGAAATTACCATTGACCGGGAAAAGTAACTAAATAGGGAAGCACAGTAGTTCAAATTTCTACGTCTAATCTTCTGTTATTGCCACAAATGACCTGTGTGCAAAAACTATCAGGCACCGAAACATTCCAGGGAAGCCGAGAGACTGGAACTACCTAAGATCTTGCAGGCAGCCATGAATGGATTAAAATTCATCCTACAGATGCTTGATCCACGGGGAAATTATCTAGCTACCAATGAAGAAAATGCTCACACATTTACAGCAGCAAGAGCAAGAATATGAAACAATAAGAAGCAAAAACACCTTATAGCCAAAGAAATCGCCAATTTGAGTGTTTCGGTGGCGCTGCTGTCGATCACATCACGGCACGACCACCTACGAGTTCACCCACCAAATGCAGAGCTCGTGGGACCAAGATCCCCTATTAGTTTCACCGGCGACGAGACGCAGGGGCGCCAGGAGGGGGAACGCAAGAGGACCAAAGGAAACCAACCGCGAAATTAAAAATCGAACATCGAACACGAACGGCACACCCGATCCCCCGCACAAGGGAAGAGGTTCAGGGCAGTCGGGCGATGGTCTGTGAGGAGTCGAAACGACGAGGGAAGAAACAGACGCAGGAGTCGGCAGTGCTCACCTGGGCTCTCGCGGTTACCGCGCCGCTTCAGTTTCCGACGAGGGACGCGGGAGGTGAAGATAAAGTGCCTGCTGGTCTTTGTTTTGCCGCCGAGGCGCAGGGGTTAACGCCGGAGGGGAACTGGGCGGTTCCCGAGGGAATGTTGAGGGCTGCCGCGCGGCGGTCGGCGCCGGAGGGTACGAGGCATCCACCGCCCCGCTTGGCTGATGCTGATGCGGCAGCCGGCGGAAGGGGAAGGTAAGCGGCGGCGTCACACTGGCACTGGTTCCGCTTCAGCGTGGGCGTGAAGGCCGTTGCCGCTTATATGAACGTGCGTTTCGAGGCCGCCCACTCTGCTCCTCGCACGGTGCATGAGATGACAGAGTACAGAAACAGAGAAGATAACACGCAAGAAAAAAAAAACTCCTTTTAAATTCTAAATCATCTTGTCCTCTTCCAACTTCATCAAATTATAAATTATTTTTGCTTTTTAATACATTTTTCTTTATTTTTAATATTATCTATCTCTATATTTCTCCTCATTTTTAATACAGTTCACAATTTTCATTTTTATTAATTCTCAGTGACTAGATGTAAAATGAATTATAAATTAAAATGGAGGAAGTTTTAGTTATTAAATACTAGTGTAAATCACAATGGTAGTGAAATTCGCAAACAAAAGCGTCATTTCAGGGATAGAGAGAAGTACTCCTACGTAACCTATTCTTTTTTTTCTGCCAAAACAAAGCAGAAAGCGCATGCCGGGACTTCAAAGAATAGTGACTGAATCGTCGACGTCAGGGAATCGGATCATTAGACGGCTAAAAATGCGGCCGCAGGAATGCTGTACGGTTGTCAAACGTACTGATATACCTGATCAACGGGCCAGGCCGGGCTCGGGCTGACTCTGAGACGTCTCGGCACGGTCCGCTTAGTTCATCGGGTCGGGCCGTGTTGGCCTGCTGGCTGGCCGACTACTCAGGCTCAGACACGGTCCGAGTGATTTTACACGGGTTAGCTCGGCTCGAAGCATACGTGAAAAAATAAATTTTATTTTTTAAAATATTATTGAAAAATTAATTATATAATATAAAAAAATATAAATTTTAAACATAAATAAATCAAATTATATATATTTTAATAATAAATTTAAATAAAATAATAAATAAGTCAGACGAGCAGTAGCCGTGCCGAGCCGAGCCAACCGGGCTAAACGGGTCCGAGAACGGGTTTGATCGCCCCGAGCACGACTCGAGTCGTGCCTCGGGCCGGCCTAACCCGTCTGGCCGTGTTGCTCGGGTCAGGCCAAAAGTACGGGGCTTCGAGCCGGCCGAGTTGGCCGGCTATACGTATTGAGGTCTCGCAAGCCGGGCGTGTGGAACAGCAGATGGGCGGTGCCGCGACGCTATCGGCTCACCGTCGTCCGTCGCGTCGCATCACATCTCGGACGCCAACTGCAACAGGCCAGAGCGTAGATATACAGTACGGAGTACATGGTCATGCGGAATATAGCGAGCGGCGAGAATTCGTATACCCACCACCACTTGCTGGCTGCGGCTCGTGAACTGTACTGTACGCCGCAGTAGCCATTCCAAAGAACTTGGACAGAACTGTCTGTCGCGGCATACCGCGTACGAGTAAATCGTCACGGTTCTCCTGTGAGCAGAACACTACAGCGGTAATTTAGGCCGCAGAGTGCCAGGCTAATCGTCCCCTCTTGTTCCTGCGGTCCCTCCGATATCATCCTCCATGTCCACTTTTTTTCTGCTCAGACGTTTGTCAGCTTGTACCTTTTTATTTTGTATGGGTTCGTTCACACAAAATTTGACTCTTCCACTGGTATCCGAGGGAATTTTAGCGAGGACCTAATCGACAGATTGATTCGGGAGCATCCAGTACCACTCTCTGTTGAACTCGTGCTCACGCCGTGTCTTTCTCTGGTCCTATGGAAATTAGCACGAAATTATAGGGATCGGCAGTACATCCCAGCGTGAGCAAGAGCAACAACAAAAAAAAAATGTGAAGAGATGCAGATGCTTGCCGGACACATGGACGGTGGAGACGGAATGTTCTTGGAAGCAATACACCTATAATGTCTGCCAGTATTGGACTATGGACTACAGCACAACAGGCTTTATTGGATTCAGCATTTGCTGCGACAGTAACATCTTACCGGCAAGAAAATTCCGGGGAAAATGCCTGGTGACGCGCACGGACGGCGACTCGGCATCAACATGGACATGCTACCGACACCGCTCCGCGTCTGTGCTGCTTCACCACACTGAGCGGCCATGTATGTAGCGCACGCCCTTAAAAAAAACACATCCGATTCAAAGCATAAGAGCAGATGATCCACAGTTTTGCCTGTTAACGAAAGAAAAATGAGAGGCTGGCATAAAGCCGCCAATTTTCTTCAGCTTCCATCCATCATTCATGCCTCCGGGACCCGGTGGTGGGGTATTACGCAACAAGCTAAAGGGATTGTTCATCAGGGAATGGAAGGTGGTTGGCGGGCAATGACAGCTTTGCGTTGCCAGCCATCGGCCACTGTTTCTGCATCTGCACAGCCAGCGGATCGGACCACCAACAAAAGGTTCTGGCCCGGCCTCATGTGCCTGCAACCGCATACTTGCAAGATCTCAGTTATACTTATACAGCATAACTGAAACACGGTGAAGTGTAAGAAATCATCAAAGCTTATTGTCCATAAACAACATAGTAAGATCTACGGCTGGCTAGTGAAGCATCTAGGAAGCCATCATCAGGCCAAATGATGCTTGTGCCGCAGCTGGAAAACAAGGCGCAGAACTTTAGAATAAACTACCATGATGTTGAATGATAAATTACTGACCTCCCAGCTCACAGCTGAAAAGCAGATGCGCGTCAGCAAAGTCAAAAACACAACGGGCGGAACTCGATTCCGCTTCAAAAGCGCGAGAATGATAAGCTGTAGCTTTGGATCTACGCAGAAGTGAGCATCTGTACTCGTATGAAGGTTAATACTGTAACTATTGCCCCAAAGGTCGTTTGATGAAAGCAGAAGCAAATAGAATGGTCCCGCTCCTGATCAGTAATGAACAAGCTATTCAGAAAATTCATGTTCGGAGCTGTCAAATTAAGACACAGTCCAGACTCGAGCAGGCTCGTGTGTATATTTGCAGTCCTTGGTAATCAAAATAAACCTGCTTTGTTCAAGGAGAAGCAAAGAGTTCACAAGAAAGTGAGAGAAATTGCACTTAGATTCAGGTATTCATATTGAAAAATAAAAGGACCACACCAGCATATAAACATAACAAAACCTAACTTCACAATTACAAAATAAAGCACGACGGATAAGCACCAGTACTATATCATATAGTCAGTCTGAGTAACCAGATAATTTTTCTAGACAGCTGGCATCCAACATTGGGGCAAAGCAGCATATGCACATGACTGTAGAATTCTCATGAAAAAGGTGCAGTAATCATTAAATGATGCTCAAGAGGAACACAATTATAACACCATGCATAGCTGTTGATGCGCTAAAGAACTCTAATAGTATTCAATAGCCGGTCAACAAAAGTACAAGACATGGCATATTTTAGCCACAAAACATATATTCATATATCATCCTCATTTCTACAACGCTTAACTGGACTGAATGTTTACTTTACAAAATGCCTGATCCAGGTAGATGGAATACTAGCATACGAATACACGGTCTTTATTGTAATCAACAAGTAACATCAATGAAGTTTCCAATTAATTTTGATGCTCCTATTAAGAAGAGCATTTAATAATACTGTATGGAATTTCTGCAAGGAAACTTACAGCTTTTTGTCCTATGGCACATTGTGAATCAACAGTACCTTTTCTGCAGGACAGCAGGAGAACGCTGGAACTTCTGCCTAGTCAACTAATACTCCAAAACAAAACTGATCGCCAGAGCATAGTTTAAAGTATCATGGGCCTTTTGGATAGATAGGATTATGGATTGCGGATTAAAATCCCAATGGAATGGCAGGTTAAATTAGTTCATCTACCAAACCCAAAACAGTTGGGTCCAATCCCACTTTCCAAGAAAAAGTCCTACTGAAATTGAACCACTGCAAGAAAGCAGTCAATCAATGGAAGAACAAACATAACAAAGTGTATGTGAAGGAGAATTGGAGAACTCAAAAATGAAACATAGCTCACACAGTATGAAACATCCATGACATTAAGCAACTGCAAGTGAATAAAAAAGGGGCACCCAGTGCACATAGCTCCTGCTTGCACAGGGTCTGCAAGTGAATACATACAAAAAAAAAGATTATCATAGGAATCCTTGTAGAGAAGACAGGTAACAAAGCCGATGAAAGAAAAAAAGGTAACATGGGAATTTAATTCATATTATTGACTGCCATAGCAATAAAGCTGCTTGATTAAAATTACCAAAACCGATACACTCGAATTTAGCAATCATGATGGTTAATCAAAATTACCAAAAACTGACAGCTATCACTTTTAGCAATAAAACTGGTTAATCAAAATTATCAAAACTGATAGATACTTTACTTTCCTGACTATTGTTTGGACTTTATTCTTTACAACTAAAACAAAATGGACCGAAAAGTGAGTATCATGCAATGCACATGTCATTTGCAGATTGCCGGTTCACAGAAACTGTAAGTTACCACTGCAAGGAATTGTAAGCGTAGGGGCAATTTACTAACTCTTATTTTTTACTTGAGAAGTTTACAATTCCTTGAAAAATATCCTTCTAGAAATATTCATCCATACTTTCTAACTTACTAAACCCAAAGCCTGATGCAGAGTTGCCTAAGTTATGATGCCATTACACTCAAATTCTACAAGCTCCCTTGATAATAAGGAACCTTTCAATGGTTTTCAGCAAGACAGAAGCTCACGTTTCGGAATTCTTCCTTGTAGAATGCATTGCTGGCCTTAACTAATTACAGTAGCTTGGCTTTCTGGTATTCTATCTAAATAGTTGCCACTTGCTTCAAGCACACATATGCATCCCCTAGGCCATTCAATATCAAGTATATTAACCTGTAGAAGCACTTACAATGTGGTGTTAAAAAGTTACATATAAATTTCGACATTGTTTTATTTTATAGAAGGGGAGCTCTGGCGCAGCGGTAAAGCTGTTGCCTTGTGAGTTGTGACCATGATGTCACAGGCTCAAATCCTGGAAACAGCCTCTTACAGAAATACAGGAAAAGGCTGCATACAAAAGATCCAATTGTGGTAAGCTTATGACCCTAAGCATGTTGTGATTATTAAAAAACTAGC
This sequence comes from Zoysia matrella, assembly GCA_001602295.1. NCBI lineage: Eukaryota > Viridiplantae > Streptophyta > Magnoliopsida > Poales > Poaceae > Zoysia > Zoysia matrella. The sequence goes on along the minus strand of BCLG01000987.1, from coordinate 68,021 downwards.
TCAAGAAGGGGAGCCCTAGTGCAGCAGTAGAGCTGTTGCCTTGTGACCATGAGGTAATGCCCCCAAGACCTTAGCAGTGGGAGCTAGATGCACCGAGCTAGCCTTACTTCTAAATAACCAGGACCTGACAGATTTACTTCAGCAACACATTGTGCATTATCTTCCTTTGATGTTCTCATGGGTGAACCATACATGAGTGACAACGCCCACGTAGTACAACCAAAGTATGAAAAGGATAATATAACTGTTAAACATTTCAAAATGTTTAGGGCATTTGCCATGATCATCATAGAGTAATAAATTCGAAAACGAAACAGGGACAACAGAATAGTGCTCAGCCCGTATCCCGACCACATCAGAAGCTAAGGACCAGACATCCTGGTTATTACTGGAAACAAATCAGCAGTCCAGTGTCTGAGGTAACCTGATCCGCTCCGGAATCACTCGGCCCGCGCTTCCGCGGCGGCGAGCTCCTGCTGCTGGAGGCGCTCGAGCGCCTTCTGGTGCGCCCAGGTCTCCAGGGTGAGGTCGGGCTTGGCGTTGAGCCCTACTCCGAGGATGACGATGGTGAGGAAGGAGGTGACGTAGCAGGGTAGCTCCCAGTCCTCCCACTTGCGCAACTCCCCGGGCGGCGGCGGCGGCCGGTTGAAGAGGTACCCCTTGGGCCGCTCCTCGTGCTCCGGCGTCGTCCAGCGGCCGGCCCCATCGCCGCCACCGCGGGTGCGCGCTGCCCCGCGCAGCCGCGCCCGTAGCATCCCGCCTGCCGCCGACGAGATCGCCCGCATCGAGCCTGGTTTGGTGCGCACTGCGCGTGGTAGACCGGAGAGAGGTCGTCGATTTTTTTTTTTTTTTTTTTTGTTGTTGAGAAAGTTCATCGATTTGGTTGCGGGGTGTACACTGCGGAGTGGGCCGTGGGCGACGCTGCGGTGTTGGCAGGCCTGTGGGGAGATTGCAGCTGCAGGAGGTGGTGTAAATGGCCTGGCCTTTGCTAGATACGAATTGGGCTGGGCTAAATTTAAATGGCTGATGAGAATGGACTGGAAGGGTGAGTTGCCATCGATCAGGTCCAGATAGAAGTCAAGGCGTTTTACCGCTTTTCCTTTCCTCCTTCTTCACTTCTGTGTGTTTTTCTTTCTCAGATCGGGAAAAAAAATCTCTATACAAAAGTCCTAAAAAAGCTCCAGCGTCAGAAAGGTTCTTTTCACGATATAAGATCATTGTCTCATTCAGCAATTTTATCCAAACTCGAGATAAACAAATAAGTATTGGAACCCAACCATCCCTCCAAATACCCTAATACTTCCTACTAATATGTTCAGAATCAGCATTCAGCAGTTTCTGGAGTTTTTTTTTTAAAAGGCCAACAATAAAAGACAGAAAGAAATGAAGTATCAGAAAGGGCACAAAACAAGGTGATAATACGTTGAACAAGGTATGCATTTAGACCTGGATTTAGATCTCAGAAGTCAGAATTTAACTACAGCATCAATTGAATTCACATAAATTTGAAGAAGTTTAATACTGCTCCAATCTTTTTATTTACGCTGAACATCCACTGACTGCCAGTCATGGAATGATAAATTGTCTATTGTCGATGGACGGAAGAGGAGAGGATTCACATCCCAGCCTTTCAGGCTACCTCTGGACCATCTCATTCTCACATTGTCAACCTCCAGACCGGAGATGTGCTCCAACATCATGCCACCGGTCCTATGCTTCACCAACTTCTCACATCCTGGCCTGTAATCATAAAGCCCTCCTGTGTAGTTTGTCCATCGCTTATAGGTCACGTCAATGTTCTTGAACTTCAAGTTGCGAAGAAGTCCGTGCTTCGACCCAGCCAAGAAAACCCCGTTTTCTGATACAGATGTGATGTTCATGAACTGTATGTTTGAAATGGTGCCCTCTTTGGAATCTGGGTGCCTTGGACAGGTCGTTATGTAGATCGGTTCAGCTCTGCCCCACCATGAAGGATGGAAATACCTCGTGCTCATATTAATGTTAGAAAACACCACATCGCTCACATTTCCTGAAAAAAGGCCATGCAGCTGCCCTTCAAATCTCGCCAGAGGGGCAAAAGACTCTAGTTCATTCTGAGAAGCTGTTGAACTAATAAGCTATTAAATAAGTTTGTTGTTTGGCACAGCTTCTGCTTATTTCTATGAATAAGTTGTAAATAAGTGTGCCAAACAGGGCCTCAATAGATGAATGTTATCTGACAAATTGAGTTGTAAGCACAGATTTCTGTACCTCCATCTCGGATCTGTATCCCAAGTCCTCGATGCGAATCAAATATTGTCATGTTGTCAAAGACCAGCCTCCCAAAGTTGAAGGAGCTCTGACTTCCAATCTTGATAGCACAAGATTTAGTCCGGATCCAACAGTTTGTTGCCGTCAAGTTGTTAACCGGCCCATCGATTGTCTTTGTGCATATGGCATCATCTCCGGTGTCTATGTGGCAATCCGTGATGACTGTATTGTTTGAATCTGTGATGTCAATGCCATCATTGTTGGGCGTGTTCCAATCCCCGATTATGGACACGTTGCGAATCACCGAGTTGTCGCACCTGACAATGTGAAGACTGCAGGGGAAATGGATAGTATGTTAATAATGCTCCAAGTACACTTTCAGTATCTCTTTCAATTCATCCTAGTATCCTATGGCTTTTATCTTAAGAATGAAAATATATCAAACATAAGCCATTCCACGACCAGTAGAACTACAAGGACAGCAAAGTCAGAAAATGGAGAACCCTTTCCACTCTGGGAACAAATTTATCAGGCAAGCAGTGGCTAGTTGCATAAGCTCACACTCAATAACGATTCTAGCAATGTAGTTAGCAGACATTAAGTCTGTCCTACGAATTGGTAAGCTGACGTTTGCAAGAAATGCTCACCACCAGTAAGGAGGCTGGTTGAGAGTAATATCGTTGACCTTGACGTCCTTGGAGTCGATGAAGCCGACAAGCCGCGGGCGGCACTCGTCACCATGGCAGTCGCCGGTGGCGTTCCAACTCACCATGATGTTCTTCTTCTCATCGGGCGTGACCACGAACGCCCCGCTCTGGCCGTTAATCTCTCCGCCCCCGACGACGCCCGCCGCGGTGGTGTTCTCGGCGAGCACGACGTACCACCGGCTGGACTCCCGCGGGTAGTCCCGCTGCCTGGTCCCGCCCAGCAGCCGCGCGCC
>BCLG01000987.1:53925-64653 GCA_001602295.1 Zoysia matrella | reverse complement strand
GGCCGTGCGGAGCGCCGCCATCGCGACGTCTCGAGCAATGAATCGCGCGCTCTCCGCGAGCTGCTGCGATGGATGATTTGCAGCTTGGAGGACCGAGCGAAGGTCGCAGCGTGGAGTAATCGCACGCAACTCGATCGGGGTGCTTCGATTTTGTCAGTTGGTTTGGATTTGGGTTGGGGGTCTTCATGTCGCTGTCGCGAGGGGATGGAAGGGCGCTTTGTTCCGAAAGGAGAGCGGGATGGGTTGTTGCTGAATGGGGAGGAAAGTGGACTGTTTATTTTCGGATCGAGCGTTGAGTGAAACTCCAGGAGCGAGTCGACGTCCATGCTCTCCCACAGGGCCACAATTGAGATCGTTCGTTGCCAATTGGGCCTTGTGCGTGCGCCGACCCATAAACAGATGATGACCTTGGCAGCCTCGCTATTTTAGGCCCAAACTGCTTGAAACAAGGACCAGACCGGAACATGTCCGTGCTCTCCTTGTTGCGATTAGTTTCAGTGCGTGCGCCGACCCATAAACAGATGATGACCTTGGCAGCCTCGCTATTTTAGGCCCAAACTGCTTGAAACAAGGACCAGACCGGAACATGTCCGTGCTCTCCTTGTTGCGATTAGTTTCAGGCTTTCAGCTATCTCTTCCTTCGCTCCTGGAGTCGTAGCTGTAACTGTAGCTTTTGAGACGGCGACCACTAAACAGCCTCCTTATTTGTCCGTCCAACTCTAAGGTGCCCAGCACTGCCGTCGTATTTTCCGGCCGTTCCGGCAAAGCCAGTGACGGAGAGCCTCAACCACTCCCCTCGCGAAGAAAACAGGAGATGAGTCAGGGTGAGATCACGCGCGCTCGCTATCGACGCCAACGACCAACGAACCGTCGTTGATGATGACCATTTTCATAATGCGGTCATCAGCGACATCCTGGGCTGGCCTCGCGCTCGTCACATGCTACTGTTGGCACGGCAGGGGCACGGGCTTTACCATCTCGATCTCGCCGTGGTACAGCTAGCATTTGGAGGACCATGCTCTCATGCAGTGTGGCTAACTGAATCCTATTCACAGCTTACGGTACCGGTTATAGTAGGAATGATACCATAAGCTGTTAAGCTAACCCATACAGCTAGCATTTGGAGGACATGCTCTCATGCAGTGTGGCTAACTGAATCCTATTCCTACTATGTAATTATTTATGAACTCTCTTCTCCTATATGATTACTGTAAAAAAAGAAATTCTTGTGTTGTAAAGAGGGATTTGTGTACCATGGACGATACAGGTACCTAACCAATTAGTAAGAAATTGTATAAATGTGGTCACCGCCTAGTTCACATTTGCTCCCCTCTATGGGATGTTCAGAGTGTGGGGCATGCTAACTCCTGTAGCGATACTCTCTTACCATTGGATGATACTAAGAATCGATACCTTATCGCCCGGAAAGAATAATACGACGAGATTTAGGTAGAGAAAGGAGGAGTTCTGCCACACCTTTTCGGGACACTATTTCGCAATAGCTATCAACGTTTCACTATATTATTCTTAAGAATGTATCTACGAATATTAGTATGCGTGTGTGTGTCTATATATATATATATATACACCGCTCTCATATAATAATGCAAAAGGATGTTCGTATTCTAACCATTATTCATGGGGCATTTCCACAGTGGGGGAATAATAGGAGCGCACACTATATTTCAGAAACAATATAACGAAGCACACCAAATATATATGCACAATGACATTTGGCTGGCATTGATTTGCTGATGCTACGGAGTATTAATTAACTATGCAAGCAACTGCATGCCAAATAACTCTAAAGAACAACTTCATTGCAGCCTTCATATCCATACAGGACGAGGTCGCTCTCCCTGAATAAGATACTTTATGCTGCCATGAAATCCTTATCTTCATAATAATTATCTCTCATATACTATGTCTTATATGCCTATTCTCGATGATAGATTCATCAAAAGTTCTGTTGCCTACATATGCTCATGTTCATATTAGATACTCGTTTCGAACAAATATAGGGAGAGGGTGGTTCTTTTTCGTAATCTTAATTACTTTATAAGTATAAGTAAGTTATACGGATGAAATAGTGCTAGCACGTACTACCTAAAAAAGAGTATATATATACAACACTCACAATATACTATTCTCATGTCACCTGGATTGTAAGGTTAATCTCTCAGTGAGGACCGTCGTGGTATTAGTGGCTATGACTAAGGATACAAGTTTTTTATTTTTTGGGTTGTTGGGTCGGTCCAAAATTTTCTAAAATAAACTAACTTTGCTTCACCTCTCCTCTATTTTTTATTATTCGTTGGATAAAATAAACTAAAAATTTAATTCACAATACTCATTGGATATCCACTCGCATTCCTAGCTACGACTCTACCCTCCATCCGGTGTCAAGCCCAACCGCATCACTTCCTTTTCTCATCTCACCCTGCAAATCGTCTCTTGTCCGATATATCGATCCACGCCAAAAAGGCACCAGACTTTTCTTCTTTGTTCTCCTTGCTTTCTCATCCGGATACGGAACAGTGAAGCACAAGCTTAGCACGGAATACATCTCCTTTCGCTGGGAGAAAGCTATTGTCTGCAGGAGATGATCCGCGGCGGATGTGGAGCCACATGATTCACAGGGTCACATGGTTCACAGGTTCCCTCCCTCCAGATGCTGGAATCAAACTGTGATCGGAACTCGATTTAGCGAATCGAGGAAGATGATGACACCAGTTAGGATAAGTATGTAGTAGCAGTACTACCAGCTAGATCCAACCTCTTTTGTTGTGACAGGGTTACTATATATAACCAGCTAAAGATCTGTTTGCGGTTTAAAAGCTGGTGAAAGATACAGGGGCACGCTGCTGCCCTTCGCGAGGTGGCAAGATGGTACAGAAACGTTGCGAGAACTGAATGGTTCTCGGCTTCTCGCATAGAGAGACTGAGCAATTTGGTTGTACGTCTAGTCTAGTTTAGCTAACCGATCGAACTCCACTTGACCGGTCTTTCCCAACAAGAAAATCCAGTTGATCAGATGGAAACCATGTGTTTTCCGAGTTCAAGTGCGTGATCCGCGAATCCAGCTGAGCTGCCGTGGTCTGGTGGTCATGTTTGCTCGCTCAAACTCGGCAACTCTTGACGCGAACTCTGATCAGCAGCAGGAGAGCATCTTTTTTTCAGGTGTCCGTGAGCAGAGGAAGACGATAGGCGCAGCCGGGGATGCTACGCGGAGGCAGATCGCTCGCACACGTGCCGCGCACGCTCTCGTGAACGGAGATCTCTTTTGTGTTCTTTTTATTTCCCTTTTTGTAATCTGTCTCGGTGGTGGTCCCAAGGAGGCTTGTGGTCGCTCGGGGTCCACGTGGAAGTGTGGAGCGGGTCGAACGCTGAGTTTTACTTGGGCCTGGGTCGTTGCTCGGGGATTATCGAGTCAGCAATGGCCATGGGCGCATGGCGGCGCCGCAAAAGGTTCCCTTCCCTCCCCGCGTGGCGGCCGCATGGCCGCAGCGACGAGCGGGCGAGCGCCCCCGCCACGAGGGCACTTCGCTTCCTTAATTCTAGTGACTTCCGCCATTATAAATAGCGCCGAGCTCTCACTCCCACACGTTACACTGCTTACACGCTTCCCCACTCAACACAACACAGCCCAGCTCAGCGTGCGTAGCTCGCGGACTCCTCTCTTATCTACAGTCACAGGCGCACCACTGCACCTCACCGATCCTTTGCCCCTTTTCTTCCTCCTCCTGCAGCTCCTGCTCTGTTACGCGCGCATTTCACCGCTCTCCCGGTCCTCCCTCCGCTTGCAGCGAGCAAGAAGTGACCGGAAGCAACAGCGCGCGCGGTGACCCGTGTTGCTTGAGTTGGGCTCACCTAGCCGTGTAGAATTTGGCAAGCGTTGAGCGTGAGAGGTGCGTGTTTGATTAGGGAGGGTGACGTTGGTAGCAACTGTTGTCGCCGTCCTCTTCACTTGGTGATGTACGGCTCGGCGGTGTCCAAGGACCTCAACCAACTGCCAGACGTCCAGCCGCAGCCAGCCGCCGCGCCGCAAATGAGCGCCCCGGGACTGCTGCGGTACAGGTCGGCGCCGAGCAATCTGCTCGGCGAGCTGTGCGCGGAGGGTTTTCACGCGGCGGGAGGCGGCGCCGCGGGGCATCACCACCGCACTGACCATGCCGCGGACGCGGCCCTCACACGGTTCCACGCCGGCAACCACGACGACGTCGGGGACTGCAAGCCTCCCCGCCCTGCCGCGGCTGCGCACTTCCTCCACGACGCCTCGTCCATGGCCTCGCAGCAGCAGCACCAACTCGTGTACGAGTCGCAACAACAGCAGCAGCACATGGCTGCTGCTCAGATGGATGGGTTCTACTCCTACCGCACCCTAGGCTTCAGGGGCACGGAGCACGATGCCAACGTCGCCGCTGTTGGCTCCGGGAACAGCCTGCTCCGGCAGAGCAGCTCCCCCGCCGGGTTCCTCAACCATCTGAACATGGACAACGGTAATTGGCGCTTCCTCTTGAGTCTGGAGTAGTCGGTACTCTGTACTACTAGGAGTACCATTCTTGGTCCTCCACGAATTGGTAGCGAGCGAACCCAATCATGAGTGGCTAGCCACCTTTCCATTTCCGGAACTGATCGAGCCGCAATTAATGCGCCGCTGTATGCAGGATACGGGAACATGTTCCGGGTTGGCGGCATGGCGGCGGGCGAGTTCAGGAACGGCGGCGACGCGCGGCTCAAGGGGCAGCTGAGCTACTCATCCAGGCAGGGCTCGGTGATGTCCCAGATCTCGGAGATGGGTAGCGAGGAGCTCGGCAGCGGCAGCCCCGAGGCCGGCAGCAACGGCGGCACCGCGGCGCGCAGCTACAGCGGCATCATCCCTGCAGCTGGCGGATACCCGATGGACGGCGGGTGGGACGACGCGTGCGCCGCGCCGGACCAGAACCACCTGTCCGGCGCGAAACGTTCCCGCGACCCCGCGCACGCGCCGCCGGTGTCGAACGGGCACCACCTGGCGCCGCAGCTCAGCCTGCCCAGCGGCGGCGGCTGCAACGGCAAGACCTCGGCGGACATGGCGGCGATCGAGAAGTTCCTGCACTTCCAGGACGCCGTCCCCTGCAAGATCCGGGCCAAGCGCGGCTGCGCCACGCACCCCCGCAGCATCGCCGAACGGGTGGGTGCTCTCCTCCCTCCCCCGCTCGCGCTCACGATTACTCGTTAACCTTAACCGCGCTTCATTGGCGCGCAGGTGAGGAGGACGCGGATCAGCGAGCGGATACGGAGGCTGCAGGAGCTGGTGCCCAACATGGAAAAGGTAACGGAACCAAACTCCAAGGCGCTAGCTTGATTGGTCGATCGGTAGAACAAACAGTGCAACATCACTTTGGCTTCGAACGGAACGCTGTGTGTACAAACAGCTCGTGCAGGACCATGGCTAGCTAGCCAATTAAGCTGACGTTTAAGTTTTGGTTTCTCCATTCTCTTTCAGCAAACGAACACGGCCGACATGTTGGACCTGGCCGTCGACTACATCAAGGATCTGCAGAAGCAGGTCAAGGTAACGCACGCATGCACACATACTCATCCAAACCCGTTCTTTTCAACCAAGATTTGACGTTAACTCGAACGCACGAGCGGTCGTGAGACCTTGTCCTGAGCTATCAGGAACGAGCAGGTCGTTTAAGATTCGCCCTCTGGTTGAGGGCAGGGGTAACTCTGGTTCGCCAGGCCTATCCAAACTGTGTAGACTGTTGGGTATTCTGATTTGTCGAATTGAAAACGTTAAGCAGTTTTATTCTCTGCTAATTTCAGGGGTTAAACGACGGCCGTGCAAACTGCACCTGCTCCGCCGGCAAGCGGCAGAACCAGTTCACCTGCTAGCCCCTGCTGCACGGTGGTGCGCCATGGCCGCAAGGCCTGGAGAAGCATCTGCACTGCGCCTGGTTCTTTTGTTTCCTTTTCTTTTGTCGTTGTACTCCTATAAGCATTTCGTGAAGTGCACCATGTGCGCTTACCAGTCAACATCGACCATCAAGAAGGTTTCAAGTGGTGAAATGAAATGCCATAGTAGTAGCAGATCTGATATGTAAATGCAGGCCATTATCAAAAGGGCCCCGCGAAATGCTAATGCTAGTTTGCAAGGCTAATTAGTTGGTTCTTGGTAGATGAAGGTGGCATTACTACTACAAACTATTTCAAACGGAAATGAATGTACAGTGAAGTCCTTGTCTCTCAGTGATTACAGGTACGTGCATGCATCAGACAACTGCCTGTCTGTCTGCCTGCAATGCATGCCCTTGTGGGCTTGTCCGCAGATTGCCATTTCCCTTTATAGTAAGCCTGCAGATCTGTTTAGCACTGACCTATTCGTCGTAATCACTGTCGTCCCCTCTCGAGCCGCGGCAATGTCCTCTACGCCGGTGACGGCATGCCCTCGGCCTCACTGCCCTGTATCCACATCGATTAGTTCCTCGGCCGCTCCGGCAGACTACGCGCTCGACCCCCCACGCCCATGCGCGCGAGTCCAACGTCAGGTGCTAACCGGCCGGCCCCGTGCGGAGAGCCACCGCGCCGGGATCGCTCCACTTCCATGACCATCGCGGCACGTGACTCCACTCGCGCAAGCCCACCAGCGACCGCTTGGGCGATCATGACGATCTCTGCCAAAGCCCCGCGCCCTCCTGCCCGCTCTCCCGGTGCGCGCGAGCAGGCCACCGTGGTGGAAGCCGCCAACCGCGCCGGGAGCATCGGAGCATGGGGCTGCAGGACCACGCCCAAGCCCGTACGTGGTTGCCGGCTGCCGGAGAGAGATCCCAATTCCAGTGAGCCGCGGACGGACGCGCGGCGCCACTCAGTCACTGCTCCGGATCTGCTGATGCATTGAAGCGCACTGCGCTCGGGCTGCCGCGTCACCTTTTTCTCCCGGCTTGAAGCGGCATCAGATCTTCAGCAAAACCGGTCAATTCCGGTAACGCAGTGGTCCAGTGGATTAAACGTATTTAGATGCATCCGTACAAACCATGCCCTTCGCCGCGTGTCTTTACCAGCATTTTCACCGGCACTTCAAGCATCACCCGACGTCTCGGTCTCATCGGCGAGCCAGACAGATTCACATTTGAGGGACCGGCTCGACATGAGGCATTAGCACAAGGTGCTCACTTGGCTTGCTAGTCTGAAGAAAGGATGGAAGTTGAACAGGTCCGGTGATCGACTCCGGTCTGAGACAGACAAACAACATACCTTCAGAACAGAAGAGTTGAAAACGCCCAAAATTGCGAGGATTCATGAGCGACCTGCTACCACCGGACTGGCTGATGAAGAAAACCACTACAACAGCAACAGTGGATGCCATGTAAAAGATGGCGCAAACGGGCTTGTCTCTTCTCTGCATCCGCCGCATTTGGGCAGCAAAGCCGCCAACCAACCACCACACTACCAGCATTCCAGGATACAGTGTCTCTTCAACGAGATTCCAGCGCGCACACAACGCAAGGCCCTACTCGTGGCAACTTAAAACGGCAGTACCGTCGGAGCTGGAACCACGAATATTCCTCGGGCCTGCTAGGTTTGATTGGGGAAATGGGAACGGTGGCGCGCACAGATCTGCGATGGAACGGCTCATCCAAAGACTCCGCACTGAAGAGTGATGCGGTCGGGCGGTGCCTGCCAAATCTCCAATAATTTCCCCAGTATTCCACCATCGGGATCCAGCATGTGGAAAGGTTTCAGACGGCCAGCAAAATGTCTGACAAATATCTACTACCTTCATGCTGTGCTACACCGCACTTGCACCTACATCATGACTGATCGAGCCAAAGAGGCCATCTTTCAGAATGCAATGAACAGAAAAAGATCGACCACTACCAAGTAAAAACACGTGAGTTCTATATATGCTCTAATAGGCGAACTATATCAATCAAAGCTGCTGTAGTAAGATCTGGAACACCAGCACTTAGAATAGAGTTCTTCCCGGTCTCTCTTTAGTCCAAGAAAACTTTATACTAGCTTAGTCACATATATGGACATACCCTGCAGTATGGTAATAAGATTAAACTGATACACCAAATTCGGTAAACGTAGCAGAGAACTAGGTGAGAGTGATAGAAGGCTAAAGAAGCAGTCCAGCACAAGCTGATTCAGGGATCCACTACCATCCACCATTTGAGCAGAACGACCTTCATACAAGATCCATGCATCATCTACAATACCCTTCAGTAGGAAACCTACCAACTTGCGCTACCCACCACCAAATGGTGGAGCACAGCGCAAGTCAACCACAGAATATTCATTCACCACTAATGATTTTTCAAAAATTGCCTTTTAACATTCAGAAAATGCGCACTTTTGAGACGACCTGAATAATAGTACCTAGCTATGAAGGATATCTGAAATTGTTGTGCAAGAATTCAATAAAAAAGTGACCAGAATTACAGATCAAAACACTAAAATTCTGAGCTATGAGACACCTTATGTTCCTAGATGGAAAACCCGGGGGGGGGGGGGGGGGGGTCAAAAGCTAAAAAGGCCTCAGATGAAAGTCTTCCACACTTCCAATACAAGCATCCATAAAGATTACAAAGTTTTGACATACCCTTCTGAGTAATCCACATATTGTCCCTCTCTACGTGGATGGATGAACTAAGAGCCATGAAAACAGAATAAGGCATAATTATCTAGAATAAAGGTGAATTTTCCTTCTTTTTTTTTGAGAAACGAATAGAGATGAATTTTCCTGCAAACATATCCAGACTCTGATCTTTTTTAAAAATCATACTACCACTAATCTAATCGTGCTACTTATACCCAAAATTCCATCTACAAAGAAGATGGGGAAGCACAGTTTTTTTGGACAAGACACGATGATGCACTGCACAGTTCTGTTGAAGAACTCCAAAATCAATCCTAAAGAGCAAAATAATATTATTCATTGTTGAAGAGGCTTCGTTTTCCAATCATGAACAGAAGTAATACCCTGAATGAAGAAGTAAATACAAACCAATGTCTGGTACTAAATGATTGATTATCCTTAGTTATACGAACCTTCTCTGCTCAGACCCAACCATGAATTCTGCCAACAAGACTACTGATCCTATCCAATAAAACACTATTTGCTGTATATAAAGTTTCATCATTCTCAAATGCTGGACAGCAAGAAGTGACATAATCACTGTAGTATCCTCTGCCTCACTTTGACATCCCTAAACTCCAAGAGTCAAATGCACGGATTTTTTTGTGTCATCTTTCACTTTTTCTGGTCTTCCTTGTTCCTTCTACTAATGCATCGAATTGTTGTTATTCATCAGGATCACTTCTACTCATGGAAATCATTTTTACAAGCATAGCAGGGGATATGCAATAACTTCTGATTGCATTCCACATTTCATTACAATTGAATAAACAATTCAGTGTTATATATCCATGGCACCATAATTATCCAGACGCAATACATTACAAACAGCCTTGTTCCGTGCTCATACAGGCAACAACAATAGTTTTTCAGAGAAATGCTTCAACACGTAGATCTTCCAATCACATTTCCTGTATGCACGAATCGACTGAAGACAACATAAATCGGAAACTAATAACTATCCCATCTCATCAATCCACGTATCAACTCAAGGCAACATAAGCAGGAAGCGATCGGGAGAAGGTGGAACCTAGATCAGAAGTAGAGTCCCATCTGGACGTTCTTCTCTTCGAATCCGCACTTGGCGTAGAACCCCCTCAGCTCCGGCGTGCAGTTGAGTATGACCTTGTAGCACCCCCTCTCCCTCGCGTGCTCCACGAGGCGCCGCACGAGCCGCTCCCCGAGCCCCCGCCCCCTCGCGGCGGTGTCCACCACCACGTCCTCCACGTGGCCCACGGAGCCGCAGCGCCGGATGAACTTGCGCTCCACCATCACCGATCCTGCGCCGGCTAGGAGGCCCGTGGCGGCGTCCTCCGCGACGAGGACGAGGTGGTCGGCACCCAGCGCCGCGAGATCGGCGAAGCGTGCGCGGAAGGCGTCCTCGGTGAGGGGCGGGGACGGGGAGAGCTGCGCGAGAAGGTCGCAGAATCCTCTGGAGAGGTCCGCGAGCTCCAGTTGCCGGATGCGGTAGGCGTCGCCGTCGGCCGCCACGCCTACCGGCGCCTGTGTGTGTTCCATGCGTGTATTGTGAACGTGTGAGGACAGAGGACTGACGAGTCCCATGGCAAGCGAGGCGACGATGAAAATCCAATGGACCGCAAAATCCAGTTATGAAGTGGGCCTGCAATCGCAAAAACATAAGCCCGATGGGTTCGACGTTCAACTGGGCTGGGCACATTTTCCCTGGACAGCAACGGCTTCCTCTAAAAAAAGCAATTCGAGGCTAAAATAAAATAAATAAATAAAAAACCCGCCCAGACGCTCCAAAATCCCCACTTCGAATTTCCGATTTCCAAAACCTCTGCGTCCTCCTCACCATGGTCGCCGCTGCCGGCGAGGCGACCCCGCCCCCGGACCCACCACCCTCCCGCGTATCCATTTCCTCGCCGTCGCCCTACTCCCGTCGCCGCTGCGCCCTCGCGAGCCGCTTCTGCGAGCCGGCTGCCCCGCGGCGCCACGCGTGGGTCTCCCTCCAGGGCCGCCTCGTCGGCGCCGAGGAGGCTTGCTCCGCGGCCGTGGCCGCGCCGGGTCTCCCGCCGGATGAAGCGGTAGCGTGGGAGCTGTTCAGTCCTCTCCACCGCGTGCTCCTCGTAGCCACCGTC
>BCLG01000987.1:6170-49508 GCA_001602295.1 Zoysia matrella | reverse complement strand
CGGCGCGTCCCGCGGCGCCGCGGCGCTGGAGCTCGAGGCGCCGTTCAAGGGCGGCCGCGCCGGGCTGAACAAGGCGCTGCACGCCGCGTTCAAGCGCCGGGACACCTCCGTCGAGGTGCGCGTCCGGGGCGGCAGGGAGCTCCAGGCCTGCGTCGTGCCGCACCACCCGGCCGGCGGCGGCAGGAAGCAGTACGTGCTGCGATCGCTGCACGACCCCAACTACCTGCTCGGCTTCGTCGACCGCCTCGAGAGCGAGTGCCTCGTCTTGCAAGGTAAACTGCTATGTTTCACCTTGTGGTTTAAGAATTACTTGTTCGTTGTTGCTGCTCTAATTGAAATTCTTCCCAAAATGCTGTTTTGATCAGAATCAAGTGAAGCCATTTTTTCTGCTTTTTGGTTTCATCTGAATTGAGTACGCTTGATCTTATTTCGAATATGACTGAATCTGTTGTTCTGAGCTCAGCAGTTCGCTTATCAAATGCCATTATGCCAGGCATGCCTTCTGCTGCCAGGGGATTCACAGTTCGGATGCGAAATGAATAATAAGGGAATAAAAAATAGCAGCAGCTTTATAAAAATAATAATAAGAGAATATTTTTCTTGTCATGTCTGGGTTCAACTTTGACTTTAAGAATATTCTGGTAGACTGATCTTTCAGTGCATTGCTGCAATCCTCTTTCTTTAACAAGTTGGAGTACTAATTTACGAGTACTCTCCTGTCTCATTGTGAAAAAACCAAAGATAACACTTGGGTGTTAGCTATCAGTGTGAAAGCTAAATAACAGTAAATGAATGACCATAGGGATACATATACTCCGTATTTGTCAAGAAGGGAATATGGGGAGAGATTCTGAAGCAATAGCGAGTAGCTGTCATCGAAATTGGAAGTTGCTGTACTTAGGGGCCTACGTGTAATTTTCACTCATTTTTACGTCTCCCCTGGGCATCATGGCATTATTTATTTAGTTATGTTCAAAATATTTGGCATTATTTAGTTTGGTGGACTATTGACCTCACACAAAGGTCGTTGTGGATATTCATAATTCAGGGCTCTTGACAACTGCAGCAATATTGAAGACCTGAATAAGTAATCTTTTACTCTACATTATGGCATCTATACTTTATTTTTTGTCTACAGACCATCCAATAGACATCGCACCAACAAATAATCTTCTGCGAATATGAAATTATGACATGGATGGGTATAGAGCTTGATGCTGGTTAGCGTTTCACGCAATCTATATTGGTTTATGTTAAAATGGATGTATTGGTGATTTATTGAAGGATCTTTTGACTCCGCTTTGGATCACTGATTATAAGTTTTAATTCCTGAGTGTATTTTTGGACTATGTCAGGTTCTCATGAACGATGAATCGTGTATAACTTACCTTTTTCTCTCTGCGTCTAGGCACAAGAAGTACGAGAGTTGCTTCAGCCTTGAGCAAGGCACAACTCCAAGACGGGTATGTCGCGTACCCATGGGAAGAAAAAATGCGTGATATGCTATGCATGCCCTGCTCCAGCTCCAGCTGCTGCTACCTGTCAATGCTCGTGCTTCCCAAGGCTCTGGACTCCAATGCTTGCCGCTACGAGTCGTTTGAGGATACCTTGGCGCGTGCCAACGCATGGCTTTATTCATCGCAGGCATCAGGTGTCCCCATTGATTTCATGAATGTGCAGAGTGAAGCTCTTCTCACCAAGGTGAAGATATAAGCTCATTAATTCAGACATTTCGTAGTCTAGGTAGCCACTGAAATGAACCTTGAGTCAATTTGCACCTAAACATACTAGATACATTGGCCAAGAAACTGAACAAAATTTATTACATCCAGTGCATTATCTACTTTAATGTTCACAGTCACACTCTAATGTGCAGATATCTGGTGAGACAGCCTCTGCAACTGTCAATTCAGGTTCATTATCTGAGCTATCGAACGTCACTAATGCGACACTCTATGGTTTCGAGGATTACCATGGTGTGGATATCGGTGTGGTAAAGGCAGCCCGGCTTTGGTATAGCTGTGTAGCAGGAGAATTATTGCTGGAGATCCCAATTGAAGAAGGTGACACGAGACTCGGCTTTGCCATCAGCCGAACTGAAGAGGTCCTTAACTGAATCACCACGACATTAACAGCATGTACTAAGCATGGAACGTACTGACGAATCTATTTCTTTCAGGGTTTCATCTTCATATCTTCAGTGGTCAACGACGACAACGAAAACGAGGCACCATCAACCCGGTCAGGGCTCCGTGATCTATTCAACCGGGCCAAAGAGGCGTCGAAACTGCTGGTCATCTCGAGGTTGTCCAACGAGAAGGTCCTCCCCTGGATCATCTCCAGTTCAGGGGCGGTCCGGTGCTTCGACACCATCTCCCTCAGCCAAAAGCTCTCCCTGCACCGTCTGGCGGTGCGCCCCATCCAGCTGCATATGCTTGCGTGGGAGAGGACTACCGGTCCGGCAGAGAGAACAATGCGTTCTCCGAAACCGCCTCCACCTTCGATGCTCCCTCGGCTACACCAAAACCCATTGGAGGCCATTGAACCCAGAACGGATGCTGATGAGTCCTATGTTGGGGATCTGTCGTTTCGGCTCGACGATCTGTCGTTTGAGAGCAGCTGGGTGTGACTTCAGTTCTCAGTTTTGATCCTCTCTGGTTCTCCAGGACTGCTGTAGGCTCGGTTCTCTGATGCGGATATGCAGAGGCCGCCTAGAAAATGGTCAGGACCTTTTTGGGTTCCTGGCTAAATTAATCAAGGAATAGGCTTTTATACTATTTGAAATAGGATGTGATGCAATATCTTTTTTATCATAAAAGTTTAGGAATTTAGGCCTCTTTGGATTGGAGGATTTTTTTTCCTGTTTCCAAAGGAGCCCTTACCGTCCGTTTTCAAATTTTCTAGCACCATGTATCAACACAACATTTTCTACAAGTTCAGACAAAACACAAGAGAATGATACACCTTCTGAAGAACTATGACACCATTGTGCTAATTCTAAATTGGTATTCTTTCCTGTACAAAGAACACCGGCATCACCATCACGACGACCTTTACTACATTCTGCACCGGTTACCTCCCATGAACGTGAGATCAAATGCTACGTCTGATGGTGAACCTGTCGACGGAAGCGGATACAAGCATTGTGTTTTTGAAATTTTGCATTCAGGTACTCGAGGGAGAGCAGCAAGACGGACGGATGGAGACTGGCCCGGGGTGGGGGGACTCGCCTCTCATCCTCCTGCGCATGCTTCCTCAACCTGTCATGACTCTGGCCACTCCTCGCGATCTGCCCAGCGGGGGCGTCACCCGTTGGAAGATTGTGGGGGTTCTTGGACGGGCGGAGGAGGAGCAGGGGAGTTGTGGTCGGCGGTGCAGGAGGCGTACAACCATCTGATCGGCCATGGCGGGAAGGAGATCAGTTTTTCCTCCGAGTTGGGCTGAATTGATATTGTTCCTTCGGGCTGCGAAGGTGGGCCAACTGAAGGGCAATCTGGTCTTTCTTTTGAGGATGCTTTTTGGTCATTCACGTAGAGCGGATCGGTGGACAACACAGTGAATCTGGCTCTCGAAGGGATGCGGAGACCTAGGGTTTGGGTGCCTTGCTTGTGAAGAAGAAGTTCGCCAGTTTGGAGATCGAGCGCGGAAGGTTCAGAGATTAGGTGAGCCTCCGCCGCTCTCCCTCTCTTTTGCTCAGGTTGTGGGGATGAATTGGGACCCAAGATTCGTGAGGAAGAGGGGCCATGGCAAAGATTCGGTGAATGGAGATGATCTGCTGGGAGAGGATTTGCGGGAATCGGATCTGCACAACAGGCTCTAGTGTAACCAAGAATTCCGGTAGGGGGCCGAGGCAGGATGGCACGGTGGTCGTGATTTTTAGCCGAGACACAACAACCAAGGGGGTCGTTGGTCAGATGCGTCGCCGATGCATGGTGGAGAGCGATGGGGACCTTCCAGGCCGCCGTTGCGTGGTGGTGCGAGAGGAGATCGCTTCCAGTCTGGTCCGAGTGGTTCTGGATTTCCTGCTGAAGCTAGGGTTGAGTTTGGAGAGCGAAGATCTGAGCATGAAGGTCGTCGCAAAGAGGATGGAAAAAAGAAGGGTCCTGAGATTGCTCTAACGAAAGATAAAAAAATTTGATGTTTCAAGTGTCTGAATTATGGTCATCATCAGGCAGATTGTACCAACATCTTTATGTGTTAAAAAGTGCAAGGACTTTGGACATATGGGGACGGAATGCACGGGTGCTAAGCAGAAGAAGCTGAAGCTTTTTGGGTTCGGACTCCAACAGGGGTTTTACTCGATTCAGGTACCTGAAACTCAGATGAAGTTGTCTGACACAGCTGGTCGCATCTCAGTGCTGGAAGGCCAGGCTGATAAGCGCAAAATAGAGGAAGAACTAAAGAATTTGGTTGATAGCAGCTGGGACTGGCAGGTGAGGTTGCTAGAGAGGAATGAATTTACAGTATCCTTCCTGAACAAGCAAGCTTTGGACACTTTTTCAAAGTTGTCTAAATTGTTGACCTCGAAGCACCTACTGAAGATCAAGGTTTCTAAGTCCTTAAGTGATCCTGATTCGACAGTTATCTTACATACATGGATGAAGATTTTTGGGATTCCCTACTTTGCTAGATGTGAAGAGATTGTGCAGGAGGTGACTAGTTTGGCAGCTAAACCTTTAGTTGTTGATGAACTGTCCTTGATCCAGACTGGGCCTGTTAGGGTACAAGTTCGTTGTAGGGATCCTACCAAATTGAGAGGGGTGATTGAGATCTTCAATAGCAAGGGATATGATATACGTTTTGCTGGAGAGAGACCGGTGGGGAAAGGGAATTACAGAAGTAATGATTCTCCTGAAGATGATTTTCATTTCCGTAAGCACCATAGGAGGGGCAAAGATAGGAAGAGTGATGATGAGGACAGTGATGGTGGGGTTTTGATGAGGAGGACACCTCCAAGGAGTGAGGGCATTCCTAAGAATTCTTCTAAGAAGCAAGGGGTTGTTGATGCTTCAGAGGTCCATGAGAGTTGCTCTAGTTATCCAGCCTGCCAGATTTCACCCCTCAATGTGTTGCCTCCTCTTCAAGCTATAGAGATGGGTATGGAGGGTGAAGTGAGCTGCCTGAATGATATTTCAATAGAAGCTGCTGAAATTGTGGTTGGAGAAGAGATAAGTTCGAATGGTCAGTTCAATGTCACTAAGGAGCTGGGAAACATGATGGCTCAGGATGTTGAAATGGTTGATATAATAAATGGCACTAGTCAGTCTAACTTGCAATAAGAGATGGATAATAATCAAATAAGAGAGATTGGAAGGTTGAAAAAATGTGACTCAGAACCTGATACACAGCTCGACAGGTAGTCAGCTAGATATCATCGAGGAAGAAGGCAGAGAGAATGCTTGTGACTCAGGACAGATATCTATACACGGTGAACAACAGGAGGTGACTACTCATGAGGTTGAACAGGTGGACCCGAGGTGTCGCCTGTTGTGGCCAAAAAAGGTAGTAAACGTCGCAAAAAATGGTGGTAGCTTTCTTTAGACGCAGCTCTCGCATGCCACAAGATAGAGTTCCTGTCCTAGATAAAGCGTTAACCAGAGCTAAGTACAAGAACCTAGAAACTGAAGGTGATGATCTTTATGCTAATCCTTTTACCATTCTGAACAATTCTTCTGATGATGTCCTTATTAGTAGCATAGATCAACTAGACTTAGTAGTGGAAGATAAACCTGCGTTGATCTCGGCTATTAAGGCTGAGGAATTAGTGAGAGCGAACCTTGCTGAGGCAGCCTATAAGGAGTCTCTAAAGAAAATGAGTGAACATGAGGCCAATTTGGGAGAATTGGAGCCTCAAAATCTCGATATGAGGATTATTGACAATAGTGATAAGCCAGATGTTTTCTCAGGGGGAGGAGGATATATCTCAGGTTGTTCCTACAAAAGGGCGTAAGAAGGTGGGTCGTGCTAGAAAAGTTTCCTAATGAAGTCTCTTTTTTTGGAATGCTAGAGAGTGTGGGCACCCTGGTAGGAGGAAGCAAATTGCTACTTATATCATAGATGAGAAAGTTGATTACATCGGTATTCAGGAGATAAAGAAAGAATCCTTTTCTGACTCTGCTCTGATAGAGATGAGTGGTGGTTGTGACTTTACTTGGCGATGGTTGCCAGCTGGGGGCATCGTGGTAGGTGTCTGGTTGGACTCTTTAGAAGTTGAGGCATCCTGGATTGGGATGTTCTTAGTGGCAGTTTCTTTGAGGCATAGAACGAATGACTTCAAGTGGGTTCAAGTTACAGTCTATGGCCCTGTCTGTCATGATGTGTCTCCTGTTTTTTTAGAAGAGCTTAAAGGTATCTGTGAGCAGGCTGCTATTCCGGTGGTGATTGGGGGAGATTTTAACTTAATCCAAAGTTTCTCGGACAAGAATAATGGTAATGTGAATGTGTCTTTAATGGGTTTGTTTAACAGTTTCATAGAGGAATGTGAACTGAAAGAGATAAAAAAGAGTGGCCCTCGCTATACTTGGACTAATAAGCAAGTGCAGCTAGTAATGGTGAACTTGGATAGAGTTTTAATTACTCTAGCTTGGGAGGTTCGTTTTCCTTTATCCGATGCTTGAAGCATTACTAGGGTTGGTTCGGACCAAACTCCTATTGTTTTTGATAATGGGGAAGGGGCACCAGCGAGACCAAAATATTTCTTTTTTGAAAGACAGTGGCTACTAGAACCTAACTTTGTATCTAGGTGGAGCAAAGATGGGTATTTGATAGAGAGAAGTGCCATGTAAATTGCTACTCTATGGATAGATGGCATCATTGTATCACTAGAAGCATGCAGTTGATGAGGGGGATGGATACTCAAATGAGAGGTGCTTAAAAGCATAAAAGAGTTGAGTTGCTACAGCAGTTAGAAACTTGGGACTCCAAGGCTGAAAATCAGATCATGACGCAAGATGATTGGGTTAGTAGATACAATGTGGAACATTTGTTGGAAGAGTTATTCAGTATAGAAGCAATCTTGTAGCAGCAACGTGGGAAAATGAAATGATTGCTCCAGGGGGACAACAACACAAGATTTTTTCAGCTCATAGCTAAGGGTCGAAGAAGAAAAAATACGATTCAAAGCTTGGACACAGAGCAGGGGCCGGTGTCAGAGCAACAAGAACTGATGAAACATATCACATGCTTCTATAAGATGTTGTTTGGAACAAGTGAGGACAGGGGTCTTCACTTAAATTTGTCATTCTGGGATCAGGATAACCAACTTTCCTCTGATTTGAAGTGGGCTTTGATCCAACCGTTCTCAGAGGAGGAGATTAAAGATTCAGTTTTTGAGATGAAGACTAAATCTGCCCCAGGACCTAATGGTTTTGGAGTGCAGTTTTTTAAAACCTTTTGGCACTGTATTAAGCCTGATCTAATAGCTATGTTCACAGATTGGTTCTAGGGGGAGCTTGATCTGGCCAGGCTCAATTATGGGGTGATAACAATGATACCAAAGACCAAGGAGGCAAACACTATAAGACAGTTCAGACCTATATGTTTGGTTAATGTGGATTATAAGATTTTCACCAAAACTCTCAATAACAGAATAGCCATGGTTGCTAATGAAATCATTTGTAAGGAGCAAACAGCTTTTATCAAAGGGAAAAATATTTTAGAGGGGGTGGTGGTCATACATGAGGTGATCCATGAATTGAAGAGGAAAAATCTACCTGGACTAATTGTTAATCTTGACTTCAAAAAAGCTTATGACAAAGTTAGATGGGGCTTCTTGGATGAAGTGATGAGAAGAAAGGGCTTCCCTCATCAGTGGATTCAATGGGTGATGTAGACTGTCCAAGGGGCAAAGTTTGTGTTAATGTCAATGGTAGAAGAGGAGAATTTTTTCGTATGTACCAGGGTTTAAGACAGGGAGATCCACTCTTCGTTTTTGTTTAACCTTGTGGCTGATGCACTAGGAATGTTAATTAAAAAAGGCAGGGACAGGGGTCTGCTGTCTGGGCTCGTGACCCACTTGATTCCTGAAGATATACAATACGCTGATGACACAGTACTGCTGATTGAACCTACTGTGAACAATATTAGGAATATGAAGTTGATCCTATATTGTTTCGAGTTTTTATCTGGTCTAAAAATCAATTTTCACAAGAGCGAGGTTTTTGCTTTCGGTATGCCTCAGGGGGAGGCTACTCGATGGGCTAATATGTTGAACTGCAAACTTGGGACCCTTCTTGTCTCCTACCTCGGGATTCCTATTTCTGACCATGCCTTGAGGATAGCAGACTTTGATAAGATTTTATCCAAGATGAGAGCTAGGTTGGACCTTTGGAAAGGTAAGAATAACTCTTCAGGGGGAAGATTGATTCTTACCAACTCTTGCTTGAGAAACCTTCCGAACTATATGATAGGGTTCTATCACCTCCACAAAGGGACACATAAGAAAATGGATTCGATCCGATCAAATTTTTTCTCGCAGGGGACAGAACATAATCACAAATATCATATGTTGCGATGGGAGGCAGTCACAAGACCTAAGGATTTTGGGGGCCTAGGAATTATTAACACTAGGCTGATGAATGAGTGTCTGTTAGTCAAATGGATATGAAAGATTCATAAGCGCAAGGATGAGACCTGGTGTAGGCTACTAAGAGCAAAATACATGCCACATAGAGACTTTGATTCGGCTAAGACACAGGGGGTGTCTCAATTTTGGCAAGGTTTGTAGAAGGTGAAACATCTGTTTAATTGGGGGACTGTTTTTGAACCCCGTAATGGTTAGGATATTAGGTTCTGGCAAGATGTGTGGATAGGTATTGTACCACTTAGACTGATTGCTCCCAACTTGTTCCGTGTTTGCCAGAACCTGAATATTAAACTTGCCAAGTGTTTTGCTGAGGGTCAACTGAACATAGAATTCCGAAGGCAGTTTGGGCAAGTAGAACTAGAAGAATGGGGGGTGATTAATGAGATAACTGCAAATATTCAGATAGAGGAGGAAGATGATGTAGTCCACTGGGCCCTGGACAACAGTAAAAGTTTTACTACTCATTCGTTGTATCGGTTTATGGCTTCAGGGGGAGTCATTGATACAACCCTGCAATCTATCTGGAAGGGTAAAATCCCTCTTAAGATCAAGATCTTTTTATGGCAGATGATTCTTGATCGCCTTCAAGTTGGATTGATGCTAAAGGAGAGAGGTTGGAAAGGTAGTGAGAGGTGTATTCTATGTGGCCAAATTGAATCTGTGAACCACGTGTTCTTTGATTGTTCACTTGCTCAGTACAGTGTGTGTGCTTAGAGAATGTTTTGGCTGGAGTAGGAATCCGGTTTTGGCCATGGATGTCTGGTCTAATTTCTTGGTGATCAATAGTCGTTGTTCGAAATCCATTGGCATAATATTCGTTGCAGGATTGACCTGGGCAATGTGGCATGTGAGAAACAAGATGGCGATTGAGAAGTTCCCCAGCCCTTCTGATGCGCTGTTCTCTGGGATTTCCTTTATGCAGAACTGGAAGGCCTTGTCGAAGGGAGTGAATGCAAACAGGTTGGAGGAACTCATCAAGTTGGTGTTGGCGAAGCTGAAGGCCATGCCTAGATCATCGTTTACCTCGGATGTGGTTTTCTTGTAATCAGCTTATCTCGGACGTGATATGTTCTGTTTGGTGGCGTGTTTGTGTTGTGTCGCGTGTGTGAACCTTGAGCGCTTGTGTGTCGGTAGCTTTCTATAAATGCTGAGACTTTCTCCGTTTAAATTTTTTTTTTTTGCATACAGGTATAAAAATGCTACAGCACGATTTCTGGGTGTTATGAATGCAGATATTCAGTGACTCTAACAGAGCTCATGTGGTTACTCGCTTCAAGATGAGAAGAAGCATGCAACAGAGGAACTACGAGAAGGAGCTGTGGTTTGGATCCTGCACGGCAACTGTTTGTGGAGATGCTTGCATCGTATCACATGGTCTTAGAGCTCGCAGACCTTGCTCCACATCCGCGCGGATGTGAACATTATGTTGCGATGCAGTATTATTGTTGGTCACAACATAGAGACGAACGAATTTATCAGATCATTTCCACAATTCTTGAAAAGTTTTCACACATTCACACCTAAGCTTGTTTGCTCCAAATCTACCGACAACACACACGAATCAACAATCTGTACCTATGAACTGAACACTGAAAAAATGTTAAAGAAACATGAGGCGAGGGAAACAATTATACTTCTGATCTACTATTTGTGAGTACCCTGCACTTGAGCACTCGATCTTGCACATAGAACCCAGGCATCACCATGATCTTCACTTGACACGGGCTCTGCTGCACCTGCACCTGTTGCCTCTCCTGCATGATGTCTTCCATGTACATCTGATCAAAAGCGCGGCCATCTTCGACGCGCAGGATCGTCAGCGGCGGGCTGAAGGAGAACGCCAGCAGGTGGAGCAACCAGACGCACTTGGCGGCGACGAAGAAGCACTGCAGCAGCTGCTCGGGCCACGGCCGCGACCACCCCAGCGTGGCCACGACGCCGCTCATCTTGCGGTCGCAGAACCGGCTGAAGTCCTCGCTGTAGTACTTGGTGCCCTTCCGCAGCACCTCGTTCCAGCTCAGGTTGCGCAGCGCAACGAAGGCGTTGAAGCTCTGCCGCCGGTCCTGCGCCGGGTCGAGGCACCGCGGCGCGCCGCTCCGCTGGAACGCGCGGTTCTCGAAGTCCTGGTACATTGCCTGGTTCATCACCGCTTCCAGATGGTACAGCACGGGCACGGCCTTGGAGCAGCTCTTGCCGCTGACGGGGAGCGCGAGATGATGTGGACGGAGGAGCAGGTTCAGCTTGTCGAACAGGCCGTCGGAGGCTTCTTCCTCCGCCTGCTGGATCAACGCCTTGCAGAGCTGCTTCACCGAGAGCCGGGCCTCTGAAGCGATCTGTAAAAAACCTTCCACCATCACGTCGTGGCTGACTGGCATCGGGGGCTCGCGGCTTCCTGCTTCGACGGCCGATCTCGTCGACCTCCGCGAGACGGACGGCGAGTTGTTCGTCTGCCGCAGGGTCCTCTTGAGCTCCGAGCAATACTCTTCCAAGCTCACCAGCTTGGTGGCCAGCTCGCCCAGCGACGACCTCACCTCGGCTGCCTCGCGCAGCGCGGCGTCGCGGTGCTCGTTCGCCTCGGCGAGCTCTTTCTTGAAGGACTCGACGGACAGCGCCCCCCACTCTGTCAGAAGCCGCGACATGTTCTCGCGCTCGATGTCGCTTGGCGATGCCGTCTCCGGCGGCTTGGACTTCTTCCTCGACTTGGGGAAGAGCCACGAGAGGATATGCGGCCCTCTGCTCTTCGTCCGAGTGTGCGCGGACGGGGGTGGCACCCTGCTGCTGCTGATCGTGGCAGGCCGGAACGCATTGTTGCACGTCGCCGGCGGTATCTTGAGGTCCGACATGTAGGCCATCCGATCGGCGGACGGGAGGAAGCGCTCGGCAGATGGCGCAGAGTGCAGGAAGGCGGGGTGGATCTTGTACGCCACGCCTCTGTTCCGGAGACGGTGGTCGGTGGAGGAAGGGAAGAGAACCTCGCTACTGGAGGACGGGAAGGGGTGGAGATTGTCGTAGTCCGACAAGGCCGCGTCGTCGCCGGCGCGGTCCAGCGCGACGCCGCTCCAGTTATCCGACAGGCAACGATTGTTGTCCTGGCAAATTTGGTTCATCGCGGCCACGCGCTCCTCCTCGTCGTAAACCTGTCGAAGCATGGCAACCAAGCAATAAACGCCAGTGTTAGTGACAGAGTCGCACGGCCAACCAACGCATGTTCGAAAGCTCGCTTCGCTCACAGGAGTGAAAACAGGGTAGCCCTCGTCCGCCGTCCTGGAACGCGCAGGGGACGCGACCGGCGGGAGGCAGATGACAGTCGGGCTGCGGCAGGCGCCGGCGCCGGCGCCGGCGCGGGCATTTGGCATGCCGCGCTGGAGAAGCGCCGCATGGAGCTGGCGCAGTTCGACGGCCTTGGCGATGGCCGCCTGGACGTCCTGGTCCTGGAATGAGGCCGGTGCGTGGGACGGCGACGGTGCCTCGACGCCGGCCGAGGCCATTGGCATGGCTACAGTGACGAGTCAAAGGCTGCTCCTTCTGGTGGTCGGACGCTGTGGGATTCTGGAAGCGAAGTGGGAGGAGGAATCAAGGAATGGTGGGATTCTGTAGAGAGACGGTGCCAGAGGATCTGTGTGTGTGGGTTATTGGAGGGAGGTGGTTGGAGGGAAAAGCACATTTGAAGAGATTGACAGTGCCTTGCAGCGTCTTTTGAGCTTTTTGTTTTTGTTTCTGGACTATGAATCCACTAAGTTCACTTTTCTTGGGAGTAAATTACGATTTTTGTACGGCGCGTTTCATTGACTTAAAAAATGAAATCTGTTCGTTGCAAACTGGATTCCAGTGTATGTAGATCTCCAAAATTTTCAGGTATTGTTGGCAGTTGGGTAAACCACTGGCTATGAAATGAGCGTATGAACCTCCTACCTGCTGTGGAGATGCCCTGCAGCCTTCCTTGCTCTGCTACCTGATCTGTTCAACTGTTTTGCTGAAGCTCGAGGGCTCAGGCAATCAAGATTACAAAAATAAATTCAAAAGCTCCTGACATCGTTTCAAAAGCATGGGTTAATTAAGGTCTCTAAACAATACTACCTTGCCCCGTAAATCTACCAGCAATCGCTGCTGCTCCACGCGCGCACGCAATGCACAGGCACCTTGTCGCAATTAAGATTTGCATCTGAACTAAAATCCAAACAGAATCATACGTCCATCCCTTCGGATACAAACAACCTTGCAAGCTGTAAGCACTTGCCACACTGCTACTACATTCTTTCGCCCTTTTTTTCAAAAAAGATAAGAATTCAAAAAGGCGATGGTGCAGAAACATTCTTGTTGTTCCTAACCAAACGAAGAGATCGACCTCCAAAGCCCCTTGTTCTTCGATTGTCTAATGGATGGGGATGGGTGGATCTCAAGAGAACCTGTTCAGTTCTTCCTGCCATTGTTTTGAGCCGTAGTGGTTACTAGTCAAAAAAGTTGCTTCCAAAAAGCTAACAAGATCCCAGGCCAGTAACGAGTTAAATTAATCAGAACCTGGGAACAAGGTGGCATGATCGGTAGGAGTATGGCCTAATAAGTAGGAGCAGATGTCAAGCTCAATGCTCAAGGCCCTAGCCAGATGCGGTGCGTCCAATAATCCAAGAAAAGAGGTTCACGAGTCACGAGTCAGGATAAGTTAAGGGGGCAGGTTAATCATGCTTAGCTTTACCACTGGAACGTTGTGAACGCTAGACGAACTCCACCATCAGTAGGTGATCTGGGAACGAAAAAGGTTCAGATCGATACGACGCAACCAACAAAAAGGCGATCTATCGGTTCTTTTTCAGCTTTGAAACTTTTGAGAGCTTTCCCAGTGGCGCGTAGCCACCTAGATGGATCTCACACTGTCAAACCGTAGCCGGTGAGTTCACCTTACCATTGCTCCGTAGTACAAGAAAAAATTGATGATCTAGGACTTTTTTTATTTCGTG
Source organism: Zoysia matrella (assembly GCA_001602295.1). Classification (NCBI taxonomy): domain Eukaryota; kingdom Viridiplantae; phylum Streptophyta; class Magnoliopsida; order Poales; family Poaceae; genus Zoysia; species Zoysia matrella. The sequence continues at coordinate 35,969 of BCLG01000987.1, read as the reverse complement.
GTGGCACGACAAGACACGACTCATCTCATGGGAAGCACGACAAGACACGACTGAGTGTAAAAAAAAATATCGAAGCCTAATGATTGAAGTCTAAAAAATCAAATCACTCGTAGTACAATAGTAGAAAAACCGCTTTTACTTGGGTGAAAAGCAAAGCCTACAGAGCCCTAGGCAATGCAAGAAAGTTTGACGTATCTTTCCCTTTAAACGTTGGTGTGAAGCTTTTATTCCCTGTATCTGCTTCTTTATCTCCATTTTTGCTCTTTTCCTAAAGCTAGGCACATGAGATGAGGGCCGCGAGAGAGAACGAAATCAGGTAGGGAGTCCCAAGGACGTACGGCACAACACAAGGAACAAAAGAACAGCTCGGAGAGCAGGACGTGGATCATGCAGAGCAGCTGCATCCTGCAGAATGTTCAGAGCCTTCAGAAAACTGGGAAGCATGTATGTTCCCCTGCATGCCGTGGTGTTTGTTTAATCCATGCAGACATGCTATGGCCAAATGGCATCCGGAGGATTTAATCATCCCGCTATTCTTGTGTTATGTGCGATTCAGTTGTCTGGAGGCAGGATTGTAGGAGTGATGATTTTTATATTTCTGTTTCTATTTTGTGTAACAGTTCACGGGTGGGATAGGCGTAGCTAGAAATGTTTGTCTTGGCCAAGCTGGTAAAAGAGTTACTAGAAGACGGCTTATCCCTAAAATTATGCGTAGAAGCAATTGCATGTGAAGCCCTAGCCTTTTCATGGGTGGTTTAGGCCGGCGGTTAGGTTAACTTGCTCCTCTTTCCTTCACTCATACTAGGTCCAGGCAGGAGTACCAAACAATTTTTATATGAGTCTTTGGTACAAGAACGGTGCGCAGCGGGCGACGAACAGTCGATAGCCGCCTGGAACAGTGAAACCGCGCGTGAACCGAGTCAGTGACCAGAGTACGTATCCATCGCCCGCAGCCCTGCCTGGACTGCACGCACGCACGACGCATCGTGCGGTCGAGCAAATGAAGCGGCGGATGCCCGGCCGAGCAGGAAACCAGCCCGAGGTGGTCGATCGACAGGCGATGTGCAGCTGTGCCGCATCGCGTGGTGCACCACGAGCAAAGGCACGCACCGCAGCAGTTGGTTGGCTCCGTCGCGGCGGTGGCGGTGGCTGGTGACGCGCCGTGCCGGGTCCGGCACCGCGCATGCATCGCGAGGGCGGATGCCGCCACGGGGCAGTTCCAAGGCGAGGGAGGACGATGTCGCGCGGCTTCTTTTCCGTGGCGCCTTTCGCCGGGGTGGTCCTCCAGCAAACGCGCGCATGCGCCAGCAGGAAGTTGCTGTGAGTTCGACGCCAAAAAGAAGTCGACGTAGCTGGTGCCTGTCTTTTGCTGTCGCAAACTAGCCTGCTGCTGTAAAAACTGATAGTCTGTGCTGCAATCCAAAGGGCGAAGTCTGTTCCATGGACCTTGGCTTTTCGTCGATTCCACCACCACGGCCCACGATCTCTTTTGCCTCGTTCTGTGATGTGGTTGTGCGTCTCCAGGATGGAGGTCCGGTGCTTATTTTATTTTTCTTTTAGAGAGAGAGAGAGGTCCAGTGCTTTATTGGGAATGGTGACACAGGAATGTCTTGCCGTTGACTGCTGTTGCTCCCCGGCTTTTTAGGAGAACGAGGTCTGTGTTTTAGACTGAGCCTCGGCCTTGTCAACTTGGGAACCAAACGGGCCGAGCTCATATATGGACCGTGTTGTCTTACGAGTGAGCCTTTCTGTTGGGCATGGCCTAATCTTCTCAACGAAGCAGCCCAGTTTGACTCCCACCACAGTTGTCCGATTTTTATTCCTAACCTGTAAAATCCGGTAAGACAGCTCTATCAACTTTTTATACTCTCACCGGTATATTGATTACTTACATCAACTTTGATCGTTTATTTTTTCAAATTTTTATTCAAATCTATAAAATAAATTATAACAAAATTTATAGTATTTCTTATTTTTTTAATAAAATAAATGATCAAATTTAATACTAAAAGTCGATGGTATCAATATTTTAAAACCAGAAGAGTTACCATTTATTTTACCTCCTCGAATAATTTCAGCAATGGTTTTCGTCAACATTATGCCTAGTCACCTTTGCAACCTGGACGTAGTGCTATTCTCAAAAAAAAAAAAAAAATACATGGATGCAGTGCTGAGGCAGCCCGGACGACAAAAAAGTGTCCATTTCACCCCATCCTTCTAGCTCTGCGGCAGCATCCTACCCTCTCTTTATCTCTCCCTTCAGTCAATGACGCCTAGGCCACACATGTCATCACCCCAACCTTTATCTTTTCCCCAACTGTTGGAGCACATGACTTCCGCTTTCATACCCCTCTCAAAAAACATACTCCACGCACTCTTCACCGTCATCTCAAAATTGTCTTTAGCATCACCACCTCCATGTCTAACTTCGCAGTTCCTCGTCAATTCTTTGCCATCATGTGGCATTCCTGGTTGAACTCCTAGGTATCATCCTGCTCCCACGTACACGATGAGCCTCGAGCATGGGAGCACACCGCACTTGGAAGGACTTTCGCCCTGGCCAAGTGGCAGCGCCGCCCGCTATGCAGCGGTGGGATCCAAATTGTCTGCTGTAGTGAGTAAAATGCAGAGTACGGCAGCAGTTGCTACAGTAAAAATAGAGGAGGTGAACAGTTATCTGCGTTAACAATGTAGCGGTTTACTGTTGATCTGGTGCTTTTAATTAAATACGGCATCATTTTACTGTTCATCGAATCCTGTATCTAACGGCTAGAACTCTGTCCAAATCCCGAGCTACAGTGCCTCCCTACATTCTCTTCTCTACGGAAGAGGATGTGAACTGGCAGCGGTGTTGATACCCCAATCCCCTGCAGTTGTTGGATTAAAACCTAGCTGTGCCCGTTAGGCATGGTCCATAGCTTACCTGGTTGTGGGTAGTACTATTCATTTTTTTTTTTTGTCTTCATAGAAATATTTCCAAGAAATATAGTATTATTCTGCGCTAAAATCTAGCGAACTGACTCGAAGACCACATCCATGTTGGAAACATGACTGGACGCAACGCCAACGAAAATTGTCCGAACCACTAGATATGGTAAAACAAAGCGTATTAAAAGTTGAGAATCATCCTACCTATCTTTATAATCAAACAAAGTTTCTCAGCAGTCGACTGCACCGACTACTGGGAGGCTAATAGGTGGCTTTTCTATTATATAGAGAGCTCGACTATCAGCCTTCTCCCAACAGTCTATGCAGTCTGATGCGAGTAGCTTATCCTTTCAAGGGGAGGGAGAAAAATCAGTCATCCATGATAGTTGCGGGAGTATAAGTATGGAGTTACTTTTATCCCTTCTGAACTGGTATGTCCATCTCTCTTCACTGTCCCTCCGATGCCCAAATATCTCTGTGATGATGAGCATGGCCATCCGCTGGTAACTCCCTTGAGGCGCAAATCTGAACCACCGCAGCAAAATCTATCCGATACAAAAACGGCAAACACCGATCTTGTCCCTTCCCAGCGATCATTTGGACAGGTGCAGGCAGATCCGATCGCCGATCGACGGACCATGCATGTTGCCGGGGCGGGCGCTGGTCCTCCACACGCATGCATCGAGGTGCCGGAGTGCAGGACCGCCAGCGTTAGGTCGCCTGTAGCGTTCGGAGAGGAACAGCGGAGGGACCGGTGCGCATGTAATGGTAAATAGAGACAGAGGACGCAGCGTTCATGGAACGTGCTTCGCATGCGAGTAAACAGCACCCTTTGAATCCTTGATTGGGCTAGCACCTCACCTATCGATCGGTCCCGGGACAATGAGACTGACTCCTGTGTCTGTCTAGATGTGCACTGGCGCACACACGTAGCAACACTTATCTCCTCTCAAAAAATGAAATAAATAAAAATCGCACTGTCCTGATTGATGCGGCCAACGGTACCGGATTGCTTTTTGCGACGCAAAAATCGTAAACGACGGGGTGGCGGTAGGACCATCGATCCTCCTCTCGTTCAGTCCCCTCCCCCTATAAAAAGTTCCCGGAAACCTGCAAGTGCGTCGCGGCGCCGGTCAGTTCATCTCCATTCCGGTTCCAGGTACTCGTCCTGACTTCCGGTGGAATGGGTACCGGAACCGGAGCGTCGACGACGGCCCGGGTACTTCTTTCCGCGCTGTTCCTCGCGGCGCTCGTCTGGGACGGCGCGGACGCGGCGTTCGACAGGCATAGCTTCCCCGAGGACTTCCTCTTCCGCACCGGCTCCGCGTCCTATCAGGTAGAGTAATGCTTCTTGCGTGTGCTTCAGTTGTGGCTGAAGCTGCTCTGAACGGGTTCGTGCTGATGTTCCCATCGCTTCGCAGTACGAGGGCGCTTACAAGGAAGGAGGCAAAGGTGTTAGCATCTGGGACACCTACACTCACATCCCAGGTCTGAAAACTCTGGATGATTGGGTTCCCGGCCCATACACGTCTGCGCGAGATGAAAACGTAGTGACCGAACGGTATCGGACTGACAAAAGAGTACTGATATATTAGTATGATCTTTATTCGCAGGTAAAATTTTGAATAATGACACTGGCGATGTGGCATTAGACTTTTACCATCGATACAAGGTGACTGAAACTGAAAACTGCTGGCCCCATCCTATACATCCTGAGAATTCTGAAAATGCTGTGTCGAACTAAACATGTATGATACTGACTGTAACTGTAATATGTTATCCCCTGGTTGCAGGATGATGTGAAGCTACTGAAGGCCATGAACTTGGATGCCTTCCGGTTCTCCATCGCTTGGACCAGGATCCTACCAAGTGAGTGCTGACTCACGAAGATTTTTCCTTTTTTATCTCGTGTTGTGTGATCATCAAGTGTGCTTGCTGCGCATTCAGGTGGTTCCCTGAGCAGAGGAATCAACAAGGAAGGAGTGGCTTTCTACAACAACCTTATCAATGAGCTTATAGCCAACGGTAACTATCGATCCATCATGCAGGCAACATTAGGAATTATAACATTGACCCGTCTCTTAAAACAACGAAAATATTCTTGATCGCCGTAGGGCTCAAGCCATTTGTCACAATCTTCCACTGGGACACGCCCCAGGCCCTGGAGTCCAAGTACGGAGGCTTCCTCAGCGAGAACATCATGTACGCACTAATACATTCCATCGCATGATTAACTACTCAGTTGCACGATTATATGCCGTCCGACGCGTTATCAGTCTAAAATCAGAAACGGCTACGTTGCGTTCGCAGCAAGGATTACGCGGACTTCGCGGACGTTTGCTTCCGCGAGTTCGGCGACCGTGTCAAGGACTGGACGACGTTTAACGAGCCGTGGACGTACGCCCAGCAGGGCTACGACGCCGGCAAGTTCGCGCCGGGCCGGTGCTCGCCGTACGTCTCCAAGTCCTGCACCGGGCGACTCGGCGCGGGAGCCGTACATCGTGACGCACAACATCATCCTCGCCCACGCGGAGGCCGTGCGGCTGTACCGCGCCAAGTACCAGGCGACGCAGCGCGGGAAGATCGGCATCACGGTGGTGTCGCACTGGTTCGTGCCCACCACCAACACGGCCGCCGACCGGCGCGCCGTGCAGCGCAGCCTGGACTACATGCTGGGCTGGTACCTGGACCCCATCGTGCACGGCGAGTACCCGGGCACCATGCGAAGCTACCTCGGCGCGCGGCTGCCGACGTTCACCGCCGAGCAGGCGAAGCTGGTGAAGGGCTCCTACGACTTCCTTGGCGTCAACTACTACACCACCTACTTCACCAGCAGCGCGCCGCCGACGAACGGGCTCAAGCAGTCGTACAGCGGCGACATCCGCGCCAACACGTCCGGGTACCGCAACGGCGTGCCCGTCGGCGAGCCGGAGTTCGTGCCCATCTTCTTCAACTCTCCGGCAGGACTCCGCGAGATCCTGCTCTATACCAGCCGGCGGTACAACCAGCCGATCCTCTACGTCACAGAGAACGGTAATCGCTTAACTCTTGTCGTTGCAGCTTCTATGAGTCGATGATCATGGCAGCAAACATGACGAGGACAGAGGAGTACTAACGACCCTGTGGCCTGTGCACGCAGGCATCGCCGAGGAGAACAACGCGAGCATCCCGCTCAAGGACGCGCTCAAGGACGGCCACCGCATCTCGTTCCACTCCAAGCACCTGCAGTTCATCAACCACGCGATCCGGAACGGGGTGAAGGTGAAGGGCTACTTCACGTGGACGTTCATGGACTGCTTCGAGTGGGGCGACGGCTACCTGGACCGCTTCGGCCTCATATTCATCGACCGTCTCAACGGCCTCAAGCGCTACCGCAAGCAGTCCAGCTACTGGATCGAGAAGTTCCTCAAGAGATAGAGATCCACGCCCATGCCTGGTTGTTGATTGGCACGCATGCAACTGGTCAAGATCAGCTCGTCCGCGCGTCTCCGGATTTAATAAGTTCCACTTCCATCGCCGTACTGTACCTGAATAATTGTCTCGCCCGTCGTGTTCGTTATGTTTCATTCAGTGGCCAGATCTAGTAAGGGCAACAAATAAAGCTCGATTATAACGAGTCATTTATCATTCAGAATGGATCCAGATATTCCGCAAGAGATAGAGGCATGCATCAACCTTCACTTTCATCACGACATCAATCCATTTCAAGTTTTAATTATCTGGTCCAACGTTTTTGCTAGTTGTAGAGCGGTCGTCCTCCATTTCCACTGAGATTTTTCGGAATCAGCGACCTCTAATCCATGTGCTCTCCTAATTCTCATTCCTTTCTAAAGAGATCAGAACCGCAAATATATGTGCTTGCTTGCCGTTGAGAATTTGCTATCAAACAAAAGGAAAATGAGAGAATCCCTCATAATGAGGAAGACTAGTTAGTTGATAGCCCTGTGCGGTGCCACGGAATTTGTATAATGCATCTGATTTTCTTTAAAAGTGGAAGCCATAAAATGGTATAGAGATTATGAGCTACAGTTCATAGTTTACAATTGCTTTAAAAAGGATCATACACTAATCCGATCATATTTTACTAAAGTAGGATGGTATTCAACTAATTATTTTTACATAGCAATGAATAATATGCAGTAAAAAATAAAATGCGATTTATTGATGGTGTAGCGCAACATGGTTGCAGAGATAGAAGTCAATGACTTTTATGTTCCATCTATATGTATAGGTATACTCCGTATAAGATTCGGTACTAGCGGATCGGATAATTATTCTGAAATTGATATAAAATGGGACATTTCTTCTGCTTAGTATCTCTCTTGCAAGCCCACACCGTACGGCTTGGGCTGGATTACGTGCAGGTCGACAAATCTGTACCCTCTTTCAACGGCCCTCCAAACACAAAGCAAAGACAAAAGCCCATCCGTTTTCTAGTATTTTAGCCTTTGCGCAATGGTCAGTTGTCACACAGTCCATCTCGGGAGGGACGGAGGAGATTGCTCCCTCAAGCGCAGTACAGAAGGGAAAATCTCAGCCGCAACGTTTGGATCTCGTCAGAAGTGTGCAGAAATTTGCTACACGTTGGCGGGATCATCATCAATTCTCGATCGCGATATCGTCGATCAGCCGAGCTACGCAATTCGCAGTTTCGACTGATGACGACGCTAGTTTGTTCCGTAAGCTAAATAATGCATCAAACAGCAGCTTCATCGGAATGCTAGCTAGCATTTATCAAGTGATAATAAGCAAGATAATTAACTAAGATCATCATCAATCAGCGGATCGTCCAATGACCAGCCGATCAATATCCCTAGCTAATAACGGTACTACCAGCGCGCAGCCACGACAGTCGCTTAGTTAATCAGAACACTCTTCGATTCCTCGATCATCTCTCTCACTGTCACTCTCCCTCTCTCTAGGCACTAGTACTAACTACCTGGTGCAGATCGATCTGGTCTGCGTTACTCTTCCTGATCGCACCGACGAACGAACGCCAAGCATGCGTCCATGCACGTACGCCTAGCTCGGCGCGCGCATGGACGCATGCGTGCGTGCGCCTTCAGTTCGCGACGAGCAGCAGCAGGTCGACGGCGGCGCGCGGTTAGCTAGGTGAGTCTCCGCCGCGGAGGCTAGTCCTGCGTTGCCCTGGGGCGGGTGATCCAAAGCGAGCTCAGCGTGCGGAGGCGGTGGAAGTAGTCGGACACGGACAGCAGCGACCGCGCCATCTGCCGCGTCGTCAGGATCTGGTGGAGCCGGTGCAGCGTCTGCTGTCTCAGGTTCTCAGCCTGCGTGCAGCACCAGTAAATAGCATAATGAAAATGTGTGCTTGCTCCGTTTTAAAATTGTTATCATTAGAATAATGAATCTAGTTTATGTTTAAACTAAAATTATTAACAACAACAAACCAAAAACAGAGGGAGTATCAGAGAAGCCAAATACAGAACAAATACGACAAGCATCACAGGCATTTACGTTTTGCAGCCGTCACTCTGGAATCAGCGAGCACTATAATTTTTATTTCCACCGCCTAACTAATAAAACCCACAAATATTACTTTGCCATCCTGCACGAGCTTTGAACATCAACAGACGTATCCCGTTTGTCGCCGCCATGGGGCAGGTGAAGGGCGCCCTAAACAATGCGCACATCAAGTCTATCTACCCAAACATGGAAAGTTCAGCTCGCACACGCGGGCACTTCGCTGTCTTATTATCCTTCTAACAACCAATCAAGCAAGTCCGACGTCGCCATCGTCGACGCTGCACCGGTTCTCCGTTTCGGGGATGGCGACACTCGGGTGCTTTTTAATCTCGAGAAAAACCTAATCCAAGCATCTGCCCTGCCGGCCGGCACCCGGTGTCCATATGCTTATTGCCATTTGCCAGTACATGTTCACAGTTTTCTAATCGTCTGACTAGCTAGCTAGTAATCAAATCATTCGGTGTCGATCTGATCAAGTAGGTGAACCCTCCACCATCCAACGTACCTTGCTTCAACTAACGATTACTTAAATGATTTAAGTGATGGATCGATGCGTGCGTGGTTGTGTTGGTTGCAGCTCTAACTAACCCATTACAGGGACAGCAGATTAGGAAGAGTCAAGAGTATATTACCAGTAATACTGTTTTACTGAAGCAATGGGATACGATGTGCCGTAGTTACCTGTCGGACGAAGCCCTCGAGCGTGGAGAGCTTGTTCATGGCGGCGGCCATCTGGCCCATGTAGTTGGCCACGTTGGAGGGGCAGCTCAGCGCGTCGGAGACGACGGTGTCGGAGAGGGACTGGTACAGCGTGTCCAGGCCCTGGCTCAGCGCCTCCTCCGTCTCCAGCGCCGACTGCTGCAGGCCGTACACGCCGACGATCTGCTGCTCCGTCAGGGGCTCCACGTGGCTAAGCAGCATCTGTGAAGAGCAATTCGATCGTCATGTGTACGTGACCAGGAGCATGCAATGCATACAGATGGGACGAGGACGACGAGAGGGCATTTGTGAAACACATTCATGAATAATACTAGTTCATTTTTAAGGACTGTATAACTTACAGATAATTCCATGCACTTGTAAGGTCTATATGTTAGTCTCTCTCTCTCTCTCTCTCTCTCTCTCTCTCTCTCTCTCTCTCTCTCTCTCTCTCTCTCTCTCTCTCCCTTTTTTAAAGTAATTACTCCCTCCATATTGTAGCGCTAAATTTTTTGTAATGATATATAGATTTCATTTTTAAGGATGAAAATGGTATTTGTTTTTTTAATCCATGCCCCTTCTACGTAGTACGTACAACTACTACTTCAACAGACAGCTATGGCCCAAAAATGATCACTCGTCCTCATTTCCACAAGGAGAGAAAGACAGAACAGATGTTCCTCATCTCCGTCTTCAATATGCCTACAAAAAAAATTCACACCTAGATCGATCCATATGAGTGCATCGCTCATATGACGGAGCATGCCTGCACGGGTCACGATCTCGACAGAGATCGACGAGGGTCCAGGCCATTCAATGCAGCCGAGATCGCCCGGCCGGCCGGCCGCCGGCTTCCATGGGAGGAAGCTTTCATTCAGCACGCCCGGCGAAGGTGAGGCTGCCCCTCCCCGTTGCCGGCAACCGGAGGGCAGCCGCAGTCGTCATGCCATGCGCTGCCGAAATGCCTATGGGCTACTATTCTAACCGCTTGGTATAGGGCACGCAGAAGTCTACGTACCAACTCCCCGTTTTGCACAGCTTGAATGCTGCCGCGTGACATGACCAAGAACCAAGCTCGAGAAGCGCATGTGTCACAGTCGTGTGAAAGATGCTGTACTAGATACTCCTAAATGACAATAACGTTTTTACATGATTAATCATGCTACTACTAGTTTAATGTACGTACGCATTGCTTACCTAAGGACCAGATCAACAGAAAGCAAGAAACTTTAGTTATTTTTTTTAGTTTTTTATTCAGCCAAAAAATATTTTTCCGAGCGACACATGCAACACTCCGATTTCAGTAGCATCCATATCACTAATGGAATAAAAATCTGTAAGTATTAGAAAAGAACTAAAACAATCGGGGCTATTTAGGAATGCACAATATTTCCCCTGAAAATGATATATTTTTAGTCTTCTATATATGCAATGTAATTTTTGCAACACATTTTTTAATTATACTTGATTTCCATTCCCTTTTCTTAACTAACCTTTGCAAAAAGGATATTATATATATTAAGCAAAATTATTCCTCTTTGTTTCACATGAAGCAACAATTATTTGGCCATATCTTTATTCTGCAACGAAGGAGCAATGCCCATCATTTAATCACGTCATCAAGATTTATCTGACGATCATTTTGCATTGAGTTATCTAACGCTAATGATAATTACTCGGCATGGGCGTTCATGATACACGCAAGAAGCCCCAGCAACCAGCTGTGTGGAAAGATAATAACGCATGCGGAAGTATTAGCACGACAGGCACGTGCGCACGCACCTTGATGACCTCGGACGGGCGGAAGCCGCCGAGCCAGAGGAAGCAGCGCTCGGCGGGGCTCCTCCAGACGCCGGAGATGAGGTGGAAAACGTCGCCCTTGATAACGGCGTCCTTGATGCCCATCATCTCGTCGTGGTGGGCCAGGCAGCTTTCCACGTACATCTGCAGCTCCCCCTCCGCCAGGTGCTGCTGCAGCGCCGCGCGCAGCTCGTACATCAGGCGGTAGTGCTCCTCCTGCCACCGCCCGTACTCCACGTCGAACATCGCCGCCTCTGCGTAGCATCATGCGAAATCGATCCGTCATCACCGAGAACGGGTCCATGCAATTCATGGAGATTTGCTGAAGGGGTGTGCGCGCCGTACCTGAGCTGAGGCCGTCGATGCCACCAACGGGGATGCCCTTGCCGGCGACGCCTTGGTCGGCGAGGAGGCCGCTGCCGGGGTAGAAAACCCCCTGCAGTAAATGCATTTCTTCAGATACAAAGTGCATGCAGAATTGCAGACTGGAAAAATGGCTGGTGATACGTGCAATGTGTTTCACAACTTTTTCGTTTTTACCTGAGCTCGTGCAGTGTGCAGTTCTTGTTCGAGCTGAGCAAGCCTGATCCTGCTGGACTCCAGCTGCTGGATGTAAGCCTGTCAAATTGAAGTAGTACAATTAATCCACATTAACTGGAATACAAGTATGCAACACAATTATTTTGACAACTTGAAACGTTTGATTTTGATTTTTTTTTCTTGAAATAACTTTGATTTGATTTTTTGTTTTGTTTACATCTTGCTGTACTTAGCTGCCATTTCACCTCACCTTTTTCCTTAACCTGCTTTTCCTTGCTGCCTCCCTGTTCTGAGCAAGCCTTCTCAATGTCTGCATGTTAATAAGCATCATGCATAAACAGTCAACACAATATTATTTTTCATACAATAGGAATTGTACGTTTATCATCATAATCTATTACTTTTGGGTCTCGTTCACCGGTTGATGCACCCCTCTTGTGCTCCTTCTACAATCATCAAGAGATTGAAAATTTGAGACCAAGTTTAGGAGAGAAAAAAAACAGAGAATAAAATAACGCCCATGTAAAACAGAAACACCAAAGTTGAGAAAGCATGGATCTGAGCACTGATTTGGAGTTAAGAATAAACTACTCACCTTGGTCACCGGCTTCACATCCTTGATCCCGGCTGCTGTAGCCTGATCACCACCACCACCACCAGCGGCAGCAGCAAAGGGTTGGTGCTGCAGGTGGTGGTGATCCTGCCTCCTGCTCCCTGCCAACTCTTCCATTGCAGCTTGCTGCTGCTGATGGTGATGGAGATGGTCTGGCGACCTAGTCTGCTTGGATCCCACCTGCGCCGGCGACAGAACTAAACTGATCTCCCCCTACCAATCAGATCAGAAACACAAAATCAAAACAAACAAAATAATTAAACACCAATCATGCCTGCTAGTACTGCATCTGAAAAAGAAAACAATGAGTGCTTGCAAGAGCAAATGTGAGATATGCGGTTGCTGTACCTTCGGCGACGGCTCCACATGCATGGGCTGGGAAGGGAATATGTTGAGTGTCTCTGCATCCATGAACAAGACAAGGAACACAACTTAGGCCTGATGAGTATCTGAGATCGTCTGCCTAGTGAGATACAGAGAGGGGGGGGGGGCGCAATGCGCGCACAGACATACATATATCCTCTAGCTACTGATCAACAACTATGGAGAAGAAAAGAGCTTGAAAGGGTGTGTGTTGTGTTGCAAGCCGCAGGAACAACAGTCCAATCATGGCAGTGTACTCTTAACTCGGCATGCAGCAGCGCCAGTAGTGCAGCCAGTGGCACGAGAAAGCTGGGACTCGATCGCACAGCTATGGCGTGCTTGTACTGGAACCGAAACAGCAAGAGCAATGGATAGGATAGAGTCAAACAAGTACGTACCCCTAAAGATGCCAGAGAGATGCATGAGAGAGAGAGAGAGAGAGAGAGAGAGAGAGAGAGAGAGAGAGAGAGAGTCTAGGGTACTGGCTGGAGATGGATCATCCCCTCTGCGTGTACTGTCCTGGCGCGGGGCACATGCAGCTCGATCGCGAGGAAATCATTGAGAGCAGTCCGTTACATGTCACAGTCCGGCCAGAGGTAGGAGAAGATGAGATGCATATGGAGGAGAGAGAGAGAAAGGAGAAGCAAAGAAACAAAAATGCAAAAGCTAGCTAGAAAGAGAGAGGCCATGTCGGCTTCATGCATGGACATTGAGCTAGCAGGAAGGAGCATGTATGTCCTTCTTCCCGGCCGGCCGGTTGATTCCCTGGTCCTCCTCCACAGCGGTTGAGCAGATTTGCTGCAGACGCCAGTCAAATGGAGTAGGAGTACCTGAGAATCTGCCGGCCGGCCATATCGTCGTCGTCGGCTTGATCATCTCACATGCCTGATCAGAAGACCACCACCCCGGACCCAGAAAAGGGTGCGCTTCTCTGCACCGATCGAGAGGATCAGAGGAATCCTCTCATCGCATACGTTTCCGGGCCTAGCTACGCTGCACTACTTCTGCTACTAAATGCAGCCAAAAAAAACGCCAGTAACTGCTACACGACGCTAGTCTACTGCTGTGGCTGTGATCAGCCACAGCTTGGATGCGTTTGACCCTGCAGAGCTGGAGGGGGAAAACACAGAAACTGCAGCTGAAATTTGGTCAGGGATGCATGAACTGTAGTGTGCGAGAAGCCATGACTTACGCCTTTGTTCCTGGTGCGAGGAGTCATGGCTGCCGTGATCCAGGTACATGAACAACGCCTGGTCCAGCTCTTCGAGGTGGTCATAAGCTCCTGACGCCTCCTTGCTGCTAGTCCTGATCGTGCAACAGAAATAAAACAACGCTGTAATAACTGTGATGCAGTATTATTAGGAGTAATATTTATAAAGCTCGCCAGAGCACAAGATTTTAGGACACTGAGACGAGGCACGTCGTCACACATCATCATGAAATCATGCTGCTATAAGCTACTAATAAGCCTATGATGTATTGTCCCTGGTCCAACCTCAGCAGGAATAGGATTGGAAAAGGAGAATACTAACATGGAATCTTCTATTGCCTGTTGCATTTATTTGGAAACCCTGGAAAATATGGCTGCTACTGAAATAGCATGTGTGCAAGCTATGTCCATTGAAAACAAATTAAAATATATATGGGGGATGGAATTTTTATCAGTTACATGGCCTATAATCAATATTCCGGTCCTTGTTTCGAAAATTATAATCAGCGCCCAGCCCTTGGTTCTGAGATTTAAAATAAAGACTAACTAGTGCGCTGTCTATTATTGATTCACACCTAGCAATTCAACTGTCTACTGGCTGCTCTGATAACAAAACCACTTAATTTCAAATGCGAAGTAGGTTCAGTAACCATCTGCTTTTTTGCTCTTAGAGGGAAAGAGCAACAAGAAATCTGCAGGGGAACCAAATCCGGTCTGTCTCATCAAATCCACAGAGTCTAATAATCACTCCACAGATTTTTAAAGACGGGCTGCTATAGCTTTGTTGTGGAATATCAGAAGATCCACCATAATTCAGAAAAACGAAAACTTTCCGGGCCTTCCGGAAAAAAAGGCAAGTGGATGCAAAATTCAATGCAAGGGAAAAACAGCTAGCTAGGCGCAGGAATTAATTCTGCATCAACAAATCAAATCCGCAAACATGCAGGAATCCGTTGCACGGAGGTCGCTAACCCCTTCTTTGTTTGCGATTACAACGAAGTGACGAACTAGTGGATTTGCCCGGGGGAAAATTCCATAAGAACTGAAATGAAAGCAACAAGCCCAAAACCGATCGATCGGAAGTCGGAACAGTCAATCAAGAAATCGAAGACGATCAGACAAGGCGCATGGCAACAAGATCGAACTCCAAGACACCGATCGTTGATCGATCAGGAATTCAAGAACGCATCAGCTGGTTTCAGAGAAGAGAGAAAGGAATTCAAGAATTCGAGACACAGCTAGCAGCGCAAACAAACGAGGTGGAGGTCATGTCGAAAGGTTTAGTTACATGAAGCTGGCGGCAGCTGCATGCATGGAGGAAGACGACGACGAGGAAGGAGGCGGGTGCGGAAGCTGCTGATGGTGGTGGTGGTTCATCCCGAAGGAGATGTTCATCTCCTGCTGCTGCTCCCTTAGGCTCTTGCTGCTCACCATGGATCACGATCACCGCTCTGCGGCGGATGGAGGCGCGGCGGCGAGCGAGGCCGGCGGGCACCGACTAAGAAGACAGCGCGCAGAGAGAGAGAGAGAGAGAGAGAGAGAGAGAGGTCCTAGTCTCCTATACATACATAGCTAGAGAGGTGGTACGCGTGCAGGCGATACCTAAATACGCTTTGACTCGAGGGGCTAGCGTCCAAGGCACACCTCTATCCCTCCGCTCCACCGTCGCGAACTACCTCGTGACACAATCCGTCTAGGACGCTAGTCATTTGTGACGGCCCTTGGACGCTTGCTCTCTACTGCTGCTAACAAACTACGACAACCAGTACCAGTTGCGTTCTATCTAGCGCCCTTTCCTTGCTTCTTCACGATCAGTTTCTCTCTCTCTCTCTAACGCTTGCTGATCTGATGATGAGTGCAGCGTCCATGGATGGATTCCAGTGAGGTGGAGGAAGGAAGGTGCCGAGCCATTGATGGCGAAACAGAATTTCAGTTTGGCTCCATGCTCGCTGCAGCATCTAATGACACGCTAGAAACAGCCCCGGGTTTTCTCCTCGCCTCCGCATGCTTCTTCGCCTTAACCCGCCTTTCTGGAGAGAGAGCAGGTGAAGAAGACGTCGCCGCCGCCTTTAATTTCCTCCCGGCCCTTTTGCACTGAAATCCCCTCTGTTTTCATTATTTTGTGTTTGCCGCACCTGGACCTCTGGTAAAGCATATCCAACGTATTTTCTTCTTAAAAAATTCCAAATTGTTGGAATTCTGAACAGCTGCGAGTGTAGGGTACGCCGGCCACGTATAGAGGCATATTCTTCACAAGATATAGTACTATAGAAATGTTTTTTTATGGGGACTGTTGCAGAGACATCCTTTCAGAAATCTCTTCCCATTTTTTTCATCGTTGAGGTGAAAGTCAATCTTTGTTCAGCACAATACTCCTAGTATAAGCACATGTTTTCTACTGTACTAGTAGTAGTCGGCACCGAATTCAACGGGTTGTTGCAAAAGGGCTTATGAAAAGTTAATCAGAGAAGGCACCTAGACTAGAAGATACGGTGAGAAGTGAAAAGAGCAGGACAAAGCGATAACCGTATGCAGTTTGACCGAGCTGCAAACGGGCTACGACAAGAACCGCCTCTGCTCCTGGCCATGGTCCAAAACTGAGAGCTGCCTCTGCACCTGGCCATGGATCAGAGAGAGAGAGAGAGAGAGAGAGAGAGAGAGAGAGAGAGAGATCGGTGAGGTGTTTGTATGTGAATGCTCTGTGCTGTTGCGGCTCTCGAGGCACGCATACCGTCCCAACTCCCGAAAGAATCAGTCTGTTGAATGAACCATTCCCACAATTTCATGGCCGCATCCGTATTCTATCTCGCCCCGCCGTAGTTGCTCCAAGTTGCCCAGGACTTCATTTCCAAGGATCAGTTTGAAACCGCAGTATTTCCACATAATTCAGGCCCGTTTGGAACAGCAACAATTTTACAAAAAATTTATAAAAATTAATTCAATTCTACAGAAAAAATACATGAATGAAGAAATTCCTGCATTTCAAATGGTGCCTCAGGATACATGAATTCAGGTTATCTCCTATGTAACGGAAGCTCTGCAAGGATCCAATTTTCAGTCTGATAAAGAAAATACAGTTCTACTCTCTTTGATCATTTTATATTTCAGGTTACTTAGTTTTATTTTGACTAAGCCAAAGTCATATATCTAAAAAAAGATGGATGGAGTATTCGAGTGAACAACTCAACTCTTTCATGAACTTGAGAGAATTCTGGAGTATAACTATCATGATGAACTTGCCACACAGAGCGAATGGAGCCGTGCTGAAGTATTCTCCTGCAGTGCATGGAGCGATCAGAAACCGACGTGCAGGAAAATGAATTCCGAAGAAATTAATGCCATGCATGACATCTTGACATCGGCGATCTCGAGATGCCAACTCGTGTGCCCCACTGCGGCTGTAGTTATTCCTGATGTAGAGAATTGATCTTTTCCTAGCTGCTGCTCATGTCACCTGGACTGGAAAGACATGAAACGGGTCAAGAACAGACAGCCGGACTCCTGAAATCGCAACATGCGACCACGGTTCACAAAACCGCTCAAAACCGGCCGGTTTTCGCGGTTTTCGGTGAAACCAGTTCGAATCGGTTTTACAAACCGTTCGGTTTTTGTTTTAAAAATTTTAAAAATTTTGAAAAATTGAAAAAATTCGGAATACCGAAAACCGGTCGGTTTACCGGTAAAATCGGTGGTTTTTAAATTTTAAAATCTGGTACTGTAGCAAACCGGTAAAACCGGCTTACCGGTGAAGCCGATCGGTTTACTGTAGCAAACCGTTCGAATTTTGAATTTTCGATTTAGAGCGGTTTTTGATCGATTTTTTTTATTTTCGTGGTTTTCGTTCAACCCGTCCTGATCGGTTTTAAGGGTTTAAACCAATTATCAAACCCTGCATGCATGCGACCCGGATTAGAGACGCCGTACGTCAACTCCTGCCTCACGCCGAGGAAACAGGAACTAGGTCAGCTTCGCAAAATACGTCATAATATAGTATACAGTACATCATACTTTATGGAATACAAAGGAAGCTAACATATTCCTTGGTAGCGATTCATAGTCTAGAAATTATACTTTCACATGTTCGTCCCTGCTGCTGGTACCACGTTTTATCAGTTAAAACTTCAACAAAGCAGATAGGAAACGATTCAGCGAACAATGGATCGAGCGGTTAAAGGAAATGTGTAGACAGCATCTTATTTAGCTGAGGTATGTGATGCAAGGAAGAGTTGAAAGCGTTGGCATGTCTACCATTGGTTCAAAGACGAGTTCTTCTTTCTGAAGGATAAAAACGAGTTCGTTGAAGAGGTCCCCGGTAGTGCATACAACTAGCAGTATTCATCCTAGAAAATGTAGGCCACCACCACTCACTCGATCGCCAAGTGATTCACCTGTACAGGAGCTGAGGTGCTCTTTATCACTGGAGATGAAAAGGTCCTACTTTTCCACTGGGTTTTCCTACATACATGGGCCAAACTGTTCAGCAGATTGGAATGGGCATGCATGTAACTACGGCTGTCAACACAAGGCAGAACATGAGAACAGTATACAACAACATTTCCAGGTAGAATTCAAACCGTTACCTGACACCCCGTTTCACAGATCGATATATATTCCACTCACCAGAGCACTTCTCTGGTCCAGGCATTCTGAATTCTGCGTCTCTGATCGCTTGTTGATGTTCCAGCGCGCAGCGGCCCTGGGTCATGCATGTGACAGAATTGTTTAAAAGGGTTCACGGTTAGAGGACCCCACAAATACTGGCTCCTGCATTTTGTGCGCTGGGAGTGCAGTCCAAAAACTCTCTGGTCCAAAGAGATGAATTTTGGATTCTTGTATTTTTCACACAAAAGAACATAACAAGGGGAACAACGCCAGAAAATCAGACCAAACTGATTCCAATTCAGAAACAGCAGAAGAAAAACACATAGGGGAACAAACTGAAGCTCCATCCCGAGATATGTGTGCTGAGACTTGAGAGGCAGCTGGGCAAAAAAATCATACGAGACTTAAAATTCAGTTGTAAAAAAAAATGGATGTATCATTCAGCATCAGACAAAGTACAGAAAAAGTACTATCTCATAGCAATGATTGCTCCAACATGGCCAAATAACTATTTTCCTTTTACCTTAAGTGAAAGCAAGCGTAATATAATGTAGTGCTCCATATCTGAATCATTCATCTGCTTGAATTTTAAAAAGTTAACAATCACAGTCATGGCGTTGCTTGATTTCTACCTTTTTATTGAACAATACAAAGAAGGGTCCTACAAAGGATGTCAACTTAGTCGCCGGACAAGTGGTAAGGAAGGGAATCAAGTATTTGAAAGCCAAAATCAAGAAAGAGTAAGAGTTTACATTCAACGGCGCGGTGATTGTAAAACTCAAGTGGTAAAGCAAGCCACATGTTTCTTTTGTTTCTTTCACAGTATAGCAGGCTGCTATGTGACCTAGTATATATTCTATACAAAATATTTATCACAGTCAAACAACTACCCCCAACATAAGTGCACTTATTTTCTTCTATTGTCAGAGTCAAAGTTGTTAGCACCATCTACTAATGCTTGAACTAATACCTATCAAAACTGAAGAAAAAACCCAGTCCAGCACAGTGGTTATTGTTGGGTTAGGTGCATGCACCTTCTATTAAAAATAATACTTTGTGGAAGTGACAAAGATAAATTCATTGTGCCTCTACAGTATTATAAATAAAGATCCAAAAGGTAAAATGTCTTGCTATTGCCATTGATGTAAATCGGCCGTCCACGCTATACAGTTGAGGAAAAAAAGTAGAATAGCGAAAAATAACAACCATAATAGTACTGCACTATTTGTTGTTTACAAACTAAGATGTCGTTGATACTCTGTCGAGAGGAGGAAGATGAACACATCATCGTGATTAGTTGGGCCTGGCGGGCTGGAAAATGGAAAGCCCATCAAAAGAAGACCTGTTTCGCCTTCCGTCTTTCCTTCTCCATCGCCGGATTTCTCTGCTTGTCGCCAAGCTGTTCACCGTCATGCAGGCTTACGCTACCCACGGTATGGCAACCTCGAAAAGCAGGGCGACGTGCTGCCTCCTTCCATCTACTCACGAGAATAGGAGTGACTCCCGACCTCTGAACAAGTTCGGAAGGTTCTGTAGGCCGTAGGTATAGTTCCGTACTCTTTCTATCTCATAAAAAAATTATTTTTTGACTTTTAGATTTTAAGTTTGATTACTTATCTTATTCAAAAAATTGTAAAAATATAATTTATTTTATTGTGAATTGTTTTATCATTAAAAATACTATAAGCATAATTTATTTATTTTTATATTTGCATAAAAAATTTGAATAAAATGAATGGTCACATGTGTTTTTTGAAAATAAAAAAATAATCTAACCTTTTTTTATGAGAAGGAGGTAGCAGCAGAAGTACTCAGATTCAGAGAAGAATGAACATCAATGCTGACAGGCCACCGCAAATACTGATTCGGATGAATTTTCTGCCAGAGTGATGATGATCTGCGTCAGTCCCACAGAAACAGGGGCTAGAGTACCTTTCAAACGTCAGAACTGGTCACTTGGAGACACAATGCTCGATCAAAGTACGACTGTGGTAGTCACTGAACTGAACTTGCGAGTAACAGAAGCTACGCGAGAAATAATAACAGGTCACACAGCATGTTCATAATTGAACAGCTCAGGTTACGCAGTTCTAAAACTATAAAATCATCAGGTGTTTGTTCGAGTTCGTGGACGCAATGGACTGTACGGGAAGAGAATTCACGATCTGCGGGTTAGGAATGAACTCCCTTTCCACCCTACAACCAAAAACGCAAGGCAAGGCAAGGCAAGGCAAGGCGCACAAAATCGGGCCGCCCAAGCGCTCCATGTCTCGTGACGTGGGTTACCAGAAGCAGTGCAGAAGAGTGTCCGTGCCCTAACAGGACCAATTTACTGCGTTGCTGGAGTGGCCGCCAGAGCCATGATCGACTCGCGGCGGGTTCGACGGCCCGCTTCCCTGCAGCGCAAGCTCGAGCTCCCCTGAGAAGTGGCCGTGGCGGACAGAGCCAGCTGGGTGGACCATGTGCAAGTCATCCTCCTGCGACGAGTGATGATGATGATGATGCAGGTTCCTGGCGCCGCCCTCGTGCACCCAGGAGCCATTCCAGATGCTGGTCGCCGTGTAGCTGCTCGCCATGACCGAGGGCGACACTGGGGTGCCTTCGAAGGCGCTGGTGGCCGTGGACATTGCTGGGGACCGGTGGTGGCTGCCACTTTGGGCGGTACTAGTATCCCATGGTTGAGTTGACAGAAGAGAGAGAGCACAGCTGGAGTCGGTGGTGGCGACTTCTGCAACACACCCGCCCGGCGGGAGCTCGAAGGCAGCTGGGTGCATAGACGCGCCTGCCACCGAGCCACCGGGGCCGATGCATGCATGATCGCCGTATCCCGCAACTGCACTGCGGTGAGGACGAAGCTCGTGGATCCCTTGCCACTGGATAGCACTCGGCATCCGGTCACCAGGTTGGATGCCTGGCCACGCATCCATCGCGCTGCTTGAAGCCCCTGGGGACGAGAAATCCAACAAGAAGCTCCTGAACCTGCCATGCTCTTATGAAACAAAAGACCCCAAAAAACAGAGTATTATTAGCATGTTTATTCAATCCAGCACGTTTTCGGAACGTGCGGCACTTGGCATTACCTTGAAATGATGCAGCAGGCTGGCAATAGCGTGTGGTGAGAGGTCCAGGCGGCGGCCTCCTGCGGCGCTCATTGTGACCAGCGAGGCGTCTGCGGCAGCTGCGTTTTCCTTGGTCAAATTCAGGTAATTGATGGAACCTGTGTGATTTGGGTCAACAAAATGTTAACGCACGGCAGAAGCAGAACAAGTGATTTGCAGACAGCATTAACAAATCAGACGAGTTATCTAAAATGGAAAATGTGATGACCCTACACATGAAGGCTGCAGAATATTCGCGGATCAATGGCATTCTGCAGTAGTTTCTTAACGGTAGAAAACTGCTTTGCCCATGGCATGAGGGGACTTGTTAACTATAGTAATCAAGATTATTCTACTAGTACTACTAAATAACAAAGCAAACTACATGTCATGTGAAAAGCTGCCTCGGTAAAAGCATTGCATGACTGCTTTTTAATTCAGAACCAACCCACGGTGTATAATTCTAAACAGCATTATTAGCCAAGACACGCCCTTTCATGATTAGATCCAATCCATACATCAGGGACCTAGTAAAAAAATTTGAAAGGGTACCAATACCATGTGGAAACGGCACCTGTAATCATTCACGGGATGGCACACGCCTAGGCCTTTCTAAAGTGTACTCCGATATGAAACACAGCCGGCTTATCTATCAGTTAACGGTTAGAAGCTTCGCACTTTTTGCCCCAAAGAGTTCAAAAGTGCAACAAACAGCATGCCTGCCCTCCAGTTTAGCATTTAGAACTAGGATGTACGCGTGTACGCTTGCACTTTATACAAATTTAGGTTAAAAATCGGTTAACCGACACAATCATCTTAGACGCAAGAAAGTATGAGATCACATACGAACATAATAATTTGCTGGATGAAATTTCAGTATCAGTATAATCCAAGCAACCTCACTGCGCTTTCTCGTTACATTTTACTTTAGACATGTTTCTTATGCACTTCTGTTCCGTTTTCTCAGTCCGTTAAATAGTGTCGTACATGTACTATTGTACCACTTCAATCTAGGCTTCCTCGGACAAGATCCTCTGAATGCGCATTCTCTGCCCCCTTACTATTCTGGTCAGATTCCACATGCCCGAATTAACATCTGGTTTATTCGTAGCAACAAAACATGCACCAGTGCTGAACTTGACAACACAGCAGTTGTGTTTGTGAATTGATCAGTGAAGATAAGTGGTTACCAGCAGAACAGTGTGTTCAAGGGCATTGAAACTACTCTACATATTATGTTCATTGGAAGGCTAATCTTTATATATTAAAGCTCAAGCATTCTCTCAACTCTCGTTGCGTCGCGTCACTTTAAAAAATATTAACCGTCAGATAAAAATATAACGATAGATATTAGAAAAGAGAAAAAAATCTTTTCTCTAGTCAACGTAGAAGCGTGCTTCTACTCGGCGGGAGCAGGCATAAACGGTCGTGTCATCGCCCTAGATTTTTTAGGTTTAACATAAATTTTTACTATGGTCATATTTATTTTTTTATAAATTTTATATATTATAATTTGCTTTATCATTAAAGTTATTTGAATCACAACTTAAAATTTTACATATTTGAATTAATTTTTTATAGATAAGTTGAATAGTCAAAGATTATATTAAAAATCAATGGTAAATAATAATTTAGGAATTGAGAGAGTATGTGTTAGTACATATGGACAATGGCATAGATATAAAAAAATTAACTATAACTGTTTTATTAAATTAAATTTAATTTTGCTATAGATTCAATAGAACTATTACAAAAGATATAAGAGAAGTTTTTATAAATTTATTATACTTTTATGTCTTGCAAATATATGTTATAATTAAAAACCTTTATATGTAATGAAAATATATATTTAGATAACTTAATTTGTTTTATCTTCTAAAAATTCTCTTTGATTACTATAAGAACTAAGATTCAATTTTTTTTCTCACTTACAACTCCAGTCTAACAAAAATAATAGCTTTAAACGCAATATTTTAATTTTAAATTTATTAAGTTACAAAATTAGAAATAATTTGTTTTAAAAATACTTTCTTAAAAATGCATTGATGCTACTTTTTATTAAATATTTTATAGATAACAAATGTCACACTTATAAGATCGGAGTATATGTTCATGTCAAAGCAATTATTATAATTTTATTTGTTAAATAATAAATTCAAATTATACTGCTTCTTCAACTAAAAGTGCACAATAAAAATATAAAAAAATACGGTAATCGGCGTGCAGATTTTTAGTTCTCATCGATAACGCCGGCGACGTTCCCGCTAACTTCTCTTCCCAATTCCTATATGGCCATACTTCTTCGGTGCGCATGCTTAGACTCTTCGCTAAGAAAGAGTCTCATATCGAGTTGTTCATCACTTCTGTAATCTTGATTTCTTGATACATGTTAATTTCACACCGCACCCTGCTCCATATATCTATTGTAGTTAAAATTAACAAATGTAGTCGGAAACTTCCAAATGCTATAGGATTCCTACAGTGACGAGCTTACTGCTGCTTCAAGGCTGGACGATAGTGCTAACCTTTTCCACATTGACCCAGCAGCGAAGTGACTATCTGTAGTGTTGTTGAAGAAAGAGGAGGAGAAGCTGACCTTCTATGGTAGGAGCCTTCATCTCCAAATTACTAGAGATTTTCAGTAGCAGCATTTTCTTCCTTTCATGTGTGCATGTATTGACTGCTTGCGATGTGTATCATGCAGACGGGGAGTTCAAATCCTCTGCCATATCTGAATTTATGTCTACAACCAAGCTTCCTTTGGTTATCACACTAACGCAGGTCGCAGGAAACTCCCCCTTCTATTTTTGACACTCCAATCAAGAAGCAAACATGTCATGTTTTTTAAAATGGTATCTGCTTTAAGCATACTCTTGATATCGTTCTGGTCACGTAATGTTCCTTTGCTGAGCCACTTTGCGTTATTTTGTCACTCATATTTTGCTATTTCCTGTTACAAATAACTCTTCAATATTTCTGCCAATCTGGAAGCAGCGAAGTCATTCAAGGGACGCCATTAAGGTAATTGCTGAAAATTATATATGGATATGCTCCTTGTTTCGACATGTAAAAGTTCATTGGACTGTAGCCAGCAGTTGCAAACAACATTATGTTGCAAATTTGCAGAGTTATGACCTAACCATGACTAGAATCGTGTTATGGATTGGGACCCATCCATATGTTTTTCTATTATCATTCTACTATATGTAGTGCACAGAGGTTGCGTTAAAAAAAACTCAAAGTGGTCAGACCCTTCCTCAAAACCTGTGCAAGTGAGAGCTATGTGCACCGGGGTGCCCTTTGTTCTACTCTATGTAGTGTACAATTCAATTAGTTAATATGTGAATACTTCTATGAGAGGATTGTAATGTATCTTTTATACTATAACAACAACAACAAAACCTTTAGTCTCAAGCAAGTTAGAGTAAGTTAGAAATGAAACTCCGAGAGACAACTAAAAAGGAGCAACAACCGGCAATTAAGATTCAGACACGTGAATTACTAACCTCTACGAACTCTAGAGCTAACTCCTTAGCGAAATCTCAATCCTTCAGATCTCTCTTCACATACTTTTCTCAAGTCAAGTTTGATCAATCTCTGTCTCTCTTCACACTGTTTGACCGACTTACCATCGCGCTATGAACCGGTGCCTTCTATGGTCTTCGTTAAATATGTACCTTTTATCCAGTTAACAATTTATTTGTAAAAGATTTATTTTATTTAGTTATTGTATTGATCACATTTCAGTATATCTTTACATTGCTGGCTAGGAGAATTAGCAATATCAGTTAAAGAAAATTCTTGTCTTTAACATATCTAATGTTTTAGCCAATGCACAGAAATTTGCTGAAGGCTTCCTGGAGGCTAAGCTCACACCATTCTTCAAGTCTGAACCAGTACCAGAATCAGTGAGTCTCGAGCATAATTTTGTTCTCAACAATGGTCTCGAGCATTTTCTGATGTCCCTTTTCTTCACTCATTATACTTAACGGAGATATTCTGCATTGTGTTCATATACAGAATGATGGGGATGCCAAAATTGTTGTGGTGAAGAATCTAGATCAAATTGTTTTGGATGAATAAAAAAAAGTCCTTTTGGAGGTATGTTCTTATCAGGTATTTGAGACCGTAGTAGTAGGACTTTATTTTTTGTAGGTATTATGTCATTCCGGATGTAGATATACCTTGGTGTGGGCATTGTCAGGCGCTGGAGCCCACTTACAACAAACTAGCCAAGCACCTTGGTGTCATTGACTCCCTAATGTTAACCAAAATGTATGGCATTAGCAATGAGCATCCACGTGCCAAGGTCTGTATGGTTGGTTTTGCCATTTGCCTTCATTTTTCCTTAATCCTAGTATTTTTCCCTCCTTCACTGTTTGAGCAATAAATGAAATCAAGCAATCCCTATGCTCCTTTTGTTTCACCTGCCTTTTTTACAATTTACAGTCTCTGAAATGTGAATTTGACCATTTGACTTCACATTACTAGGATTCAACATTGAAAAAGCACTTTAGTTAGAAACTAATAACTTTAAAAATATATTTCACCCGCTCTAATGATTTATTAACTTGAAGATATATTGAATCGTTTGGAATGTTTTCACTGCATGGATCCCAAATCGTCACAGAGAAAGTACTATATTTCTCGAAGGGACATATCTGCTAACTTTTCCCTCCATATATGCTGAAGCTTTAATCATGGCTCTTATTGTACCATTAGTAATGATATTTCTCCTTGTATTTGAAAGTTGTTTGGGGGGGGGGGGGTTTGAACAGGCAACTTAAAATAATTCATAAAAAATCAAACTCAACGAACTGTCAGACCACCGGAGTCTATGGTAATGTGCCAGATACTCCGGTTACCAGACTGTCCGGTAACTTGTCGAACACTCCAGTCAAACACGCGCTTTGGACGAAATTGGAATCTAAGCAAGTTTTAGCTAGTTCTAGCAAATTTTACTTAAATCAAAAGACTAAAATATGATATAGAAAGTATATTTAAGCAATTAAACAAGTTAGATACTAGAGAGCAAATAGATCAAAATAAATCTATGAATATGAACAACAAGAACAATATGAACTTACTAGAACGAAAAGAGTACAAAGAGACACAAAATTTTACTCCGAAGTTCGAGTTCACGAAGGAACACTACGTCTCCGTTGAGAGGTTCACAAAAAACCGGATCTCACTAATGCTCCATAGAAGTGGAATCACTTCTCTCACAATCTCTAGCTCAAATCT
Organism: Zoysia matrella; assembly: GCA_001602295.1. NCBI lineage: Eukaryota > Viridiplantae > Streptophyta > Magnoliopsida > Poales > Poaceae > Zoysia > Zoysia matrella. The sequence goes on along the minus strand of BCLG01000987.1, from coordinate 9,388 downwards.
TGCATGCTTAGGGCTTGGAAGGGAGCGAGAGTGCTTTTGGAGCTCAAGAGTGTTGCAAGCGAGTGTGAGTTGCCAGTTTTCTCAAAAGAGGCTGAGGGAGTATAAATATTCGGGCTCCAAAAAATAGCCGTTGGACTGGCTTCTGACTCACCGGACACTTCGGTACTTTGTTGGACACTGCGGTCCACCGAAGTCTTCAGCAATATGCCGGATACTCTGGTTAAGCCTCTCGGGTTGGTATAACTTGAGTCACCGGAGTCTTCGACACTGTGTCGGATACTCCGGTGAGCCCTCTTGGTGCGGGCTGCTAGGCTACCGGAGTCTCCGACATTTTGCCGTACACTCCAGTGAGCTTTTTTGTATAAAGCCAGTAAAGCTTTACCCAAGACTTCGGCAATGTACCGGATACTTTGGTAAAAAGTCTTGGGTTAGATCAAGATTTAAGCATTTTTGACACTTTAAAACTTCAATTTGAGTCTCCCTTAATATTACGGCATACCTAGACTTAAAAAATGATAAAAAATAGTATTCTTCCATGAAAAAAAGACTCTGTGACTTGATAAAAAAAATTGAGAGGTCTTCTTTTTCTTTTAATATTTTTTTCTTCTTTTTAAAACTTCTCGGCTCTCAATACACTTAACAAATGTCACCCGGAGCCTAAGTGCACTTTCAGTATTACGCCCTTGAATTTCAATAAAAGGTGCTGTCCCCATATGTGCAAAACCGACTCGTGTCCTATAACAGCCTGGTGGATTCCCCACAATACTCTTTTATCCTATAGGAAAGAAAAGCTTTGAGCCTGTAAGTGCTTAACTCTATTGTTCTGTTTACTGTTTAGCCATTAATCACATCATTCAGAATGCTATCTTTGTGCTTTGAGACTGTCCTCCATATTAGCTCTCTGTTCATAGACAGATGACTGGTTATGCCCTGCAACATTCAGTTTTAGAAGTAAAAAAATATTGTTCAATATTTGAGTGATCAGTGATGGCAGTTCAAGTACAAAACCAGCGTAATCTAAGGAGCTGGAAAAGGCACAAAGCACCTCAGATCATGGGCTTTGGGTTTGCTCGGGTGTCTAAGCATCTCTCACTCTGAACTCCTCTAAGATGCCCAGATTGCTGTTTACTGAGATGTTCAGTAGTCCTGATCTGTGGAATAGGAGTTCAATTTGTTACTGAAACACTTGGTTTTGCATCCTCTATGATATGAACATTTTTTTGATTTTTTTTTTCTGATCACCTTTGAGGGGTTTCGAACTATATTCGAGATGTAGCGTGAAGGACAAACTGTAGGGCATTGAAGCATCAACAACTCAATGCTGGCTGCAAGTTTTGAGGGAATCCACCACTTCGATCCTTCTTTTTCCAAAAGTGGGTGGAGAAGCAAGACTACTACTGGTTGGTTGACAAGTATGACTGGTCAGTTTGGGGAGTTTGATATTGTGATGGTATTCTTGAATAAAAGCGATTCATTTTCCCTTTTCTTCTCTTAAGTTTGGATGTGTTGTGTTGCCTTGTTTTTGCATTGAATGTTTGAAGAAAAAGGATTTGGTACTGATTCTTATCCCAGATGAAATGAATAGGGCAGTTCATACAACGAGTTCTCACTTCAGATGGGTGGACAAAGGGAGCTATGTCAGAGGCTGTGCGATCTCAAGGTCCACCATCCTGTGTCCACGGGTTTCTTCTTGATCTTCAGTTGTGGTCGGTGTCGGTGATGCCGAGTGGATGGCCCTCCATCTGTGAATCTGGAGGAATACAGAGTTGGCGCAGATGGCCACGCTGAAGCCAGCAAAGGTGGAGATGATGATGGCGATCACTGCTTGCATCCGCACCTGGTTCATCATAGAATGGATGCACACAGGAGCTGTGTTTGTTGAGTATGAACAAATTCCAGTAATAAATAAGAACTCAATTTTCCTCTCTTACATATCTGTAGAAGAGGTTGGTGAAGAGAACAATGAAGAGGAACTGGACCGCTGAGTAAATCCAGACATATCTCATTGACACCATTTTAGTCGTGGTTAGAGAGGAGAAGAGGCCTAGGACGCAGGCGAAGGGCAATGAAATGGCCAGGGCAGCCGTGCCATGGTCTCCAACCTGTGCATTTCAAGTTTGATCAACCTGAGGAACTTGAGATCATCGATGCAGAGTAAGAATAGAGAAGCAACCAGCAGCTGTTCCAGGAAGCAGAAGTAGGCGAGCATGCTGATGATCACGAGGATGGGCGTGCCGTGCAACACACTGATATATCGATGGCTGCCTGAGGTGGTGGTCGGTGGAGTAGCCTGAGTCGCCTGTGTAGACGAATGATGGCTGTGGAGGGTGACAGGGAGGTTGCGCACCTCCTTGCCGCAAACCTCGCATGAGCCATTGCCCTTGATGCTGAACCACTTGATGGCGCAGCCCCTGTGCGCCAGAGCCAGCTCGCCCTTGCAGCAGCACTCCAGCTTCAGCACCGCACCCCCTTCCTCCGTGTCCGACAGCGCCACCATGCAGATGCGGCACACCGCCTCCTCCGCCGCGATGTCTTCTGCATCCTCTGCCCCTTCTGGATCATCGGAAACAAGCACTCTGAATTGCCGGAATCCAGCACCAGGACAAACCCTCCTCGACCCTGCTCTGCCGTTGAAACGTCTAATGCTCGTAGGCATGGACTGTGAGCGGCATATCTGCTTCAGCTTCTCATCCTCCTACACGATCGACCGATTGGGTTAGTGGAGAAAAAGGAACCAAAAAAAAAAAAAAAGAAAAAAAGAAAAAGAAGAAGAGTCGGATCTGCATCTGGTGGTGCTTACTCGAGTTACAATGGAAGAGTTACTTGCAGCATCATCAGCAGCATCAAGTCGATCACGGAAACCCAATATGGACATAGATGACGGCACTCTGAAGCTCAACAGCTTGGAGAAAGATAGCGACCGGGACGCCCATCCGTCGTTTGCCTGGGATTGTTGAGGTTGATCAGCAGGGATGGCTGTTGTTGATCTCAGGATGCGTGCTGGCAGCAAGCAGCTCGCTTGCCGACTCGATGAAATGCTGCTGCCATGTTCGTTTGGAAGGTCTCCGTGTCCGGCACAAGGAGGTACCTCATGTTTTTCTTCCACCGGCGAGCTAGTGTCTTTCTCCTGCACTCAACACCAATCTATCATGCATAGTACTCCCTGACCCATGGAGGTCTATTTTGAAATGAATGAATTTAACCGTTCAATTTTACAA
>BCLG01000986.1:119768-136139 GCA_001602295.1 Zoysia matrella | reverse complement strand
GTGAGTGGGCGTGGCGGTGATCCGGGCCGTTCGTTCCGTCGGGGACAGTTGGGATCTCGGTATCGCGGCGTGGGGCCCAGCGCGTGGGAAAAGGTCGGACGGAAGGGGCCGAGGAGCGTCTCGAAGTTGGCGTCGTGCTGGTCATCTGAGCCGTCCGTTTGCCCAGGGTTTCTTTCCAATTGGATGGCTTTTCGAGGAGGATGAATCCAAGGTCCAACTGGGAGATGTCAGAGTTGGACTGCCAGTTCCCGGTCACCTGGGTGAGCCACGCGTCGGCGCAGTCTGACCGTGGGCTCGGATTATTAGATTGGGCCCATCATTGTGGCCAACTGGGCCCAGCCCAACAAATTGGTTGCATTCGGACCAAGCTCACACACACACAAACCATGCTACAACAAATCTGCGTATATTAAACGCCATGCATTCTCTCAACTCTCATTGTGACATGTAAAAAAAATATTAACCGTCAGATTAAAATCTAACAGTGGATATTAGAAAGGAGAAAAAATAGATATTAAGAAAGAGGAAAAAAAATCCTTTCTCCGATCAACGTAAAAGCGTGTTTCTACTCGGCAGGAACAGGTATAAACAGCTGTGCCATCGTAATATATTAAAGCGCAAATGTTCTTTAATAGCTCGTTACGCCACGTCACCTTAAAAAATATTAACCGTCGGATTAAAATATAATGGTGAATATTAGAATAGAGAAAAAAAATGAATATTAGAAAGAAGAAAAATATCCTTTTTCGGTCAAAATTTCTACTCGGCGAGAACAAACATGAACCGCCATACCGATATAACAGAAGTACTTATAAATTTATTCTACTTCTATACATTGCAAATATATGCTACAATTAAATATCTTTATATGTTACAAAAAATGTATATTTAGATATTTTAAATTGTTTTATCTTCTAAAATGCTCTTTGATTGCTATGCTATAGATTCAATAAAACTATTCCAAAAGATATAAAAAACGTCTTATAAATTTATTCTACTTCTATGTCTTGCAAGTGTATGCTACAATGAAAGACATTTATATGTTATGAAAATATATATTTTGATAATTTAAATTAAATTGTTTTATCTCCTTAAAATGCTTTTTGATTACTATGAGAACTAAGATTCAATCTTTTTTCTGCTTACAACTCCGGTTTAAAAAAATAGTAGTTTTGGACGCAATATTTTAATCTAACATTACCAATATAAATTAAAAATAATTTTAAATTTATTAAGTTATAAAATTAGAAATAATTTGTTTTAAAAATACTTTCTTAAAAATGCACTAATGCTACTTTTTATTTAATATTTTATAAATAACAAGGGTCACATTTATGCTTCGAAGACCATGTCCGCAACTTTTTTTAAAAAAATATATTTATAAAATGTCATGATATGCATATCAAGGCAACTATACTTCTATTTGTTAAATAATAAATTTAAAATATATTACTTTAAATGTCGTGCATTTTCTCAACCCTCTTGCGCCACGTCACCTAAAAAATATTAACCATCGCATTAAAATCTAACGGTGGATATTAAAAAAGAGAAAATAATAGATATTAAGAAAGACAAAAAATCCTTTCCCGGTCAACGTAGGAGCGTGCTTTTACTCGACGAGAGCAGGTATGAACGGCCGTGCCATCGCAATATATTAAAGCGCAAGCGTTCTCTGCTAGATCGTTGCGCTACGTCACCCTAAAAAATATTAACCGTCAGATTAAAATATAACGGTGGATATCAGGAAGAAGAAAAAAAAATATATTAAGAAAAAATCCTTTTCTCGGTCAAAGTAGGAATGTGCTTCTACTCGATGAGAGCAGGCATGAACCACCGTTTCGATATAAGAGAAGTTCTATATCTTGTAAGTATATGCTACAATTAAAGATCTTTATGTATTATAAAAATGTATATTTAGATACTTAAATTGTTTTATCTTCTAAAAATACTCTTTAATTACTATGCTATAGATTCAATAGAAATATTCTAAAAGATATAAGAGAATTTCTTATAAATTTATTCTACTTCTCTGTCTTGCAATTATATGCTACAATTAAAGACTTTTATATGTTATGAATATGTATATTTAGATAACTTAAATTAAATTATTTTATTTTCTAAAAATGCTCTTTGATTACTGTGCACTAAGACTAAATCTTTTTTCTACTTAGGTTTAAAAAAATAGTAACTTTAGACGCAATGTTTTAATCAAATGTTGCCAATATAAATTAGAAATAATTTTAAATTTATTAAGTTATAAAATTAGAAATAATCTGTTTTAAAAATACTTTCTTAAAAGTGTACCGATGCTACTTTTTATTAAATATTTTATAGATAACAAGGGTCACAGTTATGCTTTGAAGACCATGCCGATAACTTCTTTTTGAGAATATATTTATAAAACTTTGTCATCTATATCAAAGCAACTATACTTCTATTTGTTAAATAATAAATTTAAAATATACTGTTTTAATTAGGGGTGCACAACAAAAATATATACGAAAAGTGTGGCAATTGCCGCGCAGAGTTTCTAAGTTAGTTGCATTTTGATTTAAAAAAAACAATAGTCGCATTCGGACGCTAGCTGTGAAGTCGTCGCGGCAGCCGGAAGAGCAAGTTGCCATCATGCTATGGCCTGCCGGCGAGAGCAAGTTGCCATCGCGCCATCGCGTAGAGCAACTTGCATGCCGTCGCATGTGCAGCTCGTCTCTCCATGGGCACCCGAGGCAGTTTCCGTCGTGTGTGTCAGCTCCCGGTAACGCCAGAACGAAGCCGGCATTACCATACCTGCATCCATAACTCAACATGGCCATACAAAAACATATCCAGAAGTCAAGCCATGGCAGGCCACATGCCACGGCCGCTCCTCTTATCTGCACGTAGCAGCGGCATTGAGCGACCGATCACGCAGACGCACGAGCAGCTCCAGCAACCCCTCATTGATCGGCTCTCTGCGATGGACGCCGACGCCGGTTCCTTCACCGCCGCGCCCGACGAGAGCGCCGGCTGCCCGGCCTATCCGTGGCCGCAGGACGGGTAAGCGGCTAAGCGCGCGCATGATCGCATCCCCTGTTTCTTTCTTCCGAGGCTTAGGGCTACTTTGGAACGCAGGGCGCAGGGCGGGCGGAAGGTGTTCATGCAGAGCGACTGCTCCGCGTGCCACGGCATGCTCCCGTACGCGCGCCTCCGCGAGGCGGGGCCGGCGCCGGGGGAGGCGGGACCCAAGGTGGCCGAAATCGTCGTCGTCGTTAACGAGGAGCAGCCGGCGTTCAACAGCAGCGTCTACAAGCCACTGGTCACCACTACAGTAAGCGCGCATGCCGTTCTCCCTTCTCCAACTCCGCATCTTTCCGGCCAGTCCTAGTTAACCTGCTCGCTCTGTTCACGGGAAACTTGCAGATGCCGCAAGAAGGCCTCCGCCGCAACAACCTGAACAGGGCTGACGGGTTGGATAAGAAGATGACGCTGCCTGCTCCTGTCTGGCTGCAGTTTCTGAAGCCATACATGGCGGCTGCTCACCACGCCGCCTGAACGACTGATGAGCGCAACTCCAGTGTCGCTGTTGGAGTCTGGCATGGCATGTATGCATGCAAATAAACTGTGAAGTGTGATGTGTCCTGTTTGGGACTTTTTGAGGTTTTGTGTTGTTGTTCTGTATCTGGTTGTCTGCGTCGTGTTGTTCACCGAATCCTACCTTACCGCGGCAATAAAACAAAGTGAAAAGAACGGGACACTGATAATGGTCTCTATCTCTGATGCAGAATGTAAACGGGTCAACAATGGATCGACTCTAATGCCCCATTGATGAATTATCAACTGTACTTAATCTGGTACCGTTTACAACATAACCGCAAATCTCGCAAAAGCGAAAATCTGTGTACAAAAGTCATTGCACAGTGGCTAACATCTAGAAATGTTCAGATCATCAAGAAACCAATCCGCGCCAACAGTTATCTGCTTAACTGCTTCTCAGTTTCTGCAGCAACGAGCCGCGTTCTTTTCTGAATAAAACTGCGTTCTGTAGCCAGGGAGCTCACGTAAAGTCATTAGTTTACTAACTGTATGCGATCATTCAGTTTCCCGTTCTGAATTAGTACATAGTGTCCCTTCTTCACGTGCTTTATTGTTACCCAAAACCGGCTGGGATTTATCTTGATAGCCAGGAAATGCTCCAAGCTTCTTTAGGCTCTCACTCTGCTTCGCAATTATCATTTCGAGGTACTTGATGTGTTCCTCAACTTGCAACTGCAGCTTTCTTTGGATCTGTAGAAAGGAAAAAACAAGAGCACGTCTTTTCTTTGGGCAGCTAGAAGTTATAAAAAAAAAAGAACCTGCACCATTCTTTTTTATTTTGAAGAATACCTCAAGTTGTTCGTAAAGATGTTTCTGCAGGCCAATCTGAGTCCTTAATCCGTCTACATTCTTCAAGCCTCTGAAGAAAATAGAAAATTAAGATTCTGAACATAGTGTTTTTTTTCCTTAAAAACATATGTTGTATACTAGTGCACATAGAAATGGGGAAAATGGATGTAAAAATGGTTAATTAAAATTTCGTAAGGTTGGTGCATCAGTGAAAGATCATTTCACTTAACTGTGCAACAGGAACTTCATCCGTTAGGCTGCTTCTCTTTGCCCGCGCACCAGCTGGAAAAGAGGGACAAAACAGCTAAATTTTCAAAACTTATCCAACTTTCTCAAATAATAGTTTACTCCAATACCATATCCACTAAAATACAAACGGCATTAGACAGATAAAACAAACCTACCATCAGATGACTGAGTTCGATGTTGTATTGCACGGTACTTCTGCAGAAGAATAAACCAGGGCTATCAGTAAAGTTCATACGATTGCCACATAGACATTGAGAACTCAGCAGTGCTAATATAGACCTGTAGATGGCTTTTCACGTGGTATATAGTTAGACCTTTGACCTTCATAACCTTCTGGACTGCTTTAGGAATTGCTTCTGCAGGAATAAAAAATAAATGAAATTGTTAGGGAGAGCAGACATCTGGAACATGACAGACACGAATAGAAGTGATCTAGTAAAACATCAGTAACCTACTTTCACTTCCACCCAGCAAGTTAACAGCTTCAACAAACTGCTCATGGAGCTCAGGCCTCCAGCGCATCCTTAACTTGGTCGGAGTGGTACTTGAAGAAGGGAGATTGTCAGTGCTAATTTCATCATAGTTGAAAGGAGGCAAACTGCTCCGTAGTAAATGATTTTTAGGTGTTAGACTTCTTGCATCAACATCCTGCAAAAGATGAATAGTGACAACTGACAACCTCATTAAGCATTTGACATCAAGTTCTACATTTATTAATTGCAAAAAGTTTACTAATAAAGATCTTGTCCTGATACTGTTCTATAGGTAGCGAAAACGGAGTGGATATCATGAGAAATAGGTCTAAAACCATATACCTTCAGCACTGATCCAGCCGATCATAGAAACTGCACTGAACCCTCAGTTGAGAACAATTTATTATTCTTTGCAAGGTGGGCATTAGGATCCATCCTAATGCTGTCCTGGATTTGTTTGCCAATGGGGTTCACATTTTGTTGAATGGAATAATAAATACCTGTTGGACAATCAAATACTCCTTGCAATGGCTCTTGGTTCCAATTAATCTGTTCAGATAGATTTGGTAGAATCATCTTTAGAGAACTTGAGTTACCCTTGAATGCTGGGTGTGTTGAAGGCAATAAAGTGTCTGGATCAAATTGTTCAGTAGCATATAATTCAGAAGGAAGCTTCCCACCAGCTGATCTCAACTCATTGTAGATATGAAGATCTGAAGAGGTAAAATTGGAAGGCAATATACATGTTGACTGGAGCACAGTCAAAGATGCACCAAATGAGGTGATAGAGCTATCAGGCAGATCCCTCTCAACAAGAGATGGTCGATGAACTAGGAAATGTCCCTTCTGAGAGTGCTGGCACTATGGTTCCCATTGATGAATGACATGTAGAAACTCTTTCACTGTGAAGCTGATTCATGGTTGATATAGGGCTGTATGCAGTATCCATAAAATCGTCCACTTCAGTCTGTTAAAATATAGCTTTGGTCACACCATCAGTGAAGTGTTGGGATATATTTCATCAAAATGTGAAATGAAAATCACTGAAGAAATAATTTTCCAGATATTGTTCAGTTAATGAGTCATGAAGGCCTGAATTAGTTTCCCCAATCCCCCTATTAGCGAGAATATGCTATAAAGTAATTTATAAGGAAATAAGCAGTTCATTTCGAACAACCCAGAGCAGAGAATTAGTGAGGCATATAAATGAGTCACACTAACCTTAGTAAAGAAAAATAAGTAGCAGTACATCAAAATCTGGTTCACATATGTTCCTCATATATGAAGTGCATAAAATTAAATATGTATCTAGGGACTGCAAATTAACTCAACAAGAAGTGATAAGGACAACTCACTACAGGAGTACATGTGTAACCTGAATTGATTTAAACCCCTTCCAATAGACGGAAAGGAGAAGAACAATGGTAATCAGGAACAGCCTAGAATATATCCCACCTATTACAGAAGATTTCAAGACAATAAATGTAACAAAGTAAGAAAAGAAAATAATGAGAAAAGACATCACAGAGAGAAAACAGACAAAAGAAAGTCAAAATTGGCATCCACGCTGCTAATGCACAGTTAAATTACATGCTGGTACTTACGTGTTTCTTCTGGTAACGGATTCAAAGAAGAGACGGTTGTGCCAAGGCTTTAACCCAAAGATCTGAGACATAGATCATCAGGAGCAAGTTCTTTTCTCCATTCCTTTTGTGGGTGTGGGATAGGGACTAAGGCCTATGAATCGGATACATCTATATGTCTCTTATATCATCAAACTAGGGTATATTACTATTTCAAATTGTAGTAACTTGAACAATATTTCTCTTATTTTAAAAGTGGGGACCATATGACCCCCCCCCCCTCCCCCACATACACACGGCAATGGAGATTTTAAAACCTATCAATCCACCAACCATCCCCATATGTACTCCATTTAAAATCTTTATAAATCTCAAGACAATGTATGCAAGGTAACTGGTAGTATTCTTCATCAACAGAATGATAACGCTACACAGACAAATTGCCAAAGTCGGGTAACCTTCTTGGGTGAACGAAGCAAAGCGTATAATGAAGACCAACAATGAGCTGGCAATCTAAGACCTTTCTGCAATTAGGTGCTTTGGAGTTGACAAACCCATTTTGGCATGTACCAAAGATTTCCATTGAAAAGGCTGGCCTGATGATGTGGCTGTCTGAACTAAGCTTTCTCCGTTGCCATTATCCATCATATTGCATCTTCTCGATTTGAATGAAGGAGAAAGTAGCGATAAAAAACTGGAATTTCTTAAGCAGCTACTTGTTTATATTATCTAAAAAAGAGCTAATTGTTTATGTCTAAGAGATCTGATCTGACGCAGGTGGAATCTAGAAGCATTAATGGCAAAAATAATCGATGGAAAAAGAGACGAAACAAATTTATTTTCTGCCATTTGGTGATCTCCAAATCACCATCATCATTATACAAGTCATTAGTCATAACTGACGTGTGCATACTGCTAGTCTCTAGAATAATCTTCTTGTTTTTTAAAAACCAATCCGGCATAACAATATAGTTACCACCACTATTGAAGTGGTTATTGAATATGGAATGTATAGATACACCGAATCCTTTTAGCAATCTCACCTGAAAGTAAGGAAAAATAACCTATATTTGGAGAATTCGGGGCACCTGAGTGCAGTTGAATTGTCAAGTTTCTTACAGTTACAATGTTGCCCCATCCATCTCCTCTGCAGGTACACTTCCTAAAACTGAAACAGTTAAAATCTCCGGATACAAACTGGTACATGATTTTAAAATGCAACTTTTTGCATTAACTTGTTTCCTTAATAACACAATGATCAGAAGGAACAGCTTCATGAAACTTCTTATCTATTTTCAGAAAGGTATATATCGAACAGTTAGGATCTGATCTCTGATCCATGACAAACATTGAATTAAAATACTAAAATAGAGATAACAAATAAATCAACTTATAAGGTCAATCTATAAGGTTAAGGTGATCAGCTTACCGCGGCCGCATTGGCGCAGTTGTAAGAACTGTAGGTAGGAGCCATAATATGTCTGGTTTACTCTGTAATGATTGTCGTGCATACTCAAGAATATAATTTTCCTGTCGAAGTTCAAAGCTTTGGTTGAAGGTAGATTCTTTTCAGATCAGAAAACAAAACACTATACTACATGTACCAGAGATTTCCATTGAAAAGGCATGTACCATACAGCCCATTACACTTTTATTTTTCTTAGTATCTGGAACTGGAAGGCATGTGCATCATAACCAACTAGAACAATGCATTCTGCAGGTGGCTAGAATACGAAAGCGGCATTGCGAAGACAGAAGTCCGAAGTCTTGCTCCGTACTCAATCGGAGAGAACACGCCATGCCGTCCACGGGCAGGAAGCGTGACTAATCCTGAGAACACGGAGTAGTTGAAGCGAGAAGATCGCCACTAACCTCCTCGAAGAAGAGCGCCCCACGGCCACCTGCGGGCATTTTTCACCTCGCCACATCTACAAGATGCGGAGGCAGCGGACGAGGTGCGGCCGCCAGCCCGGCGAGGCCGAGGAGATCCACGAAGCCACGCACCAGGCCGAGCATCTCCATCGGCCACCGCCGGCGCCGCGTGCGCCCACACCATTTTCCAAGTCACTTTCTCACAATTCTGACTTCCGAGAGGACAAATGAGCAACTAGTCCTTAACTTCAAGTTGCATGCTGCACCCTAGACTTGTGCGTTTTCTTCTTTTCTTCACCTTGTGCATTCGGTGGTGCCCACACGGTACTACACAGAGGACCCAAGGGGCCAATTCGACTAATAACACAAAACCCTAGGATCCCTCCACGCATAAACAAAGGCGAATTTGATATATGTTATTACAATTTTGTAAACTTTGAAATATGCTATTGATGTGTCAATGATATATAATATCTGTAAGTGAATGACACGTGAGTTCGAATGACATATTTTAAATTTCACAAAATTGTAATGACATATATCAAATTAATCCTTTAAACAAGCAAAACCACCACACGCGCCGCCGCGCAGCGCCGTTCCTCCTCTCTGCTTCCAAGATGTCGAAGAGAGGTAAAATTTTCTTTTTCTTTTCCCATCCGATCGATTTGATCCTCCGTGTTGTTGGCTCATGTATTGTGGTATAGTGGTTGTATTATGGGATGAGATATTGAAATGTTTTGATTTGGTCTCCTCACTACTGCACCGGATACTCGAAATATTTTTTTATTGTTGCGTATAATCACAATTCACAAGCTATATCCGATGCTGTGCGTGGATCTTTCCTTTTAGTTCTGTGTTAGTTTCGGTTCGTCAGATGTATGTCTTGTTAATTGTTAGATCCATTGAGGAGCTTGAGAAGTGAGCATGTTTGTACCAGTAATTTATGTTTTGATGCTTGTTATTAAGTTTGTAATGGTTGTTATAAATTGGTAATGGTAGGTTCATTTATGTTGTTCAATGCCCTGTAACAAATCTAGTGCCGGCTTTCTAGACCAGATACTAACTGTTCGTGTTGAATTTGTTTAATCTTCTCCTGATGAAGGATGTTATCAGTTTCATCTCACATTTCTCACTCTAGGTTCCTTGTTAGGCTCTCTTGAGAGGATTATCAAATGATATCTTTCTTTTCAAAACTCGGGAATAATGTTTAATTCATCAACCAAGCCTGTCTGGTGTGGTTTTAGTGTGACTATTATGGATCTCAGGCTCTACAGATGCTATATTATAGGTCTTGTTTTAATGTTATCTTGTGGGTGTTCTGTTGAACTATAGGACGTGGAGGTTCTGCTGGTAACAAGTTTCGGATGTCACTGGGTCTTCCAGTGGCAGCCACCGTCAATTGTGCTGATAACACTGGAGCCAAGAACCTGTACATCATTTCCGTGAAGGGAATCAAAGGGCGCCTTAACAGGCTTCCATCAGCCTGTGTTGGGGACATGGTTATGGCTACTGTCAAGAAGGGAAAGCCTGACCTCAGGAAGAAGGTGATGCCAGCAGTCATTGTTAGGCAGCGCAAGCCATGGCGCCGAAAGGATGGTGTCTACATGTACTTCGAAGGTACATTTCTTGTTCAGTACTTTTTTTATTTCGTTTTGTTTCTCTAATCAGATACTAGTATATTCCCATGTTTATTTTATCGGAACACTATTTATGGTGAATGCTTCCACTTTCTGCACGCAGACAGTCCATGTTGAGTTGTTGGCGCCTGACAAATCTTATAAGTTGCGTCTGGGTTGGGTTGTACTGGTTATAGCTGCTCAGTGCATTGTTATTCCAATTTAGAAGTTTTTATCTAGGTTGGGTTGTGTACTGATTGTAGGTGCTATGAGTTTTTCTTTCTTCCGTAAGATGTTATTTGTCTGTCTTTTTCATGTATAAGTGACGAACTGATAATGTTTTGTTTTTATCTGCTGCTTTGTAAATCATTTGTTCATAAGATCACAAAAGTTGCTTTAGCATATACAGTACTGTTCATGCTGTAATGGTCTTTTTGTCATATTGCAGACAACGCTGGAGTGATTGTGAACCCAAAGGGAGAGATGAAAGGTAAAGTCCTATAGCAGGAATATTTGAAAACCTTTCCAGAATATATTCAAAGGTGTTCAAGTGTTTTTGAGCTGGTATGTCATAGCTAGATGAAACGTTTGAATAACATGGACGCCCATGGTGCAGGTTCTGCCATCACAGGACCTATCGGAAAGGAGTGCGCTGATCTGTGGCCCAGGATTGCTAGTGCAGCAAATGCGATCGTCTGATGGAAGCAGCTAGCCCAGGCATTGTATCATTTCATTGAGTTTAAAAGAGAGTACTTAGTAGAGAGACCTAAAATACTTTTCCTGAATGACGTTATGCTACTGTGTTGTTTCCTTTAGTAGCTTTGAACTCCGGAACTTGTTTCTTAGACTGCCATTTGCCGATTGGTCGTCACTGACTTGTTGACTCGTTGCCTATCGCCATTGGGTGATGTTGCGATGGATATTTGTAAACAAATATCTTGTTAAACTTGTTGAATTATCTAAAGTTACGTTTTTTAATTGTTGTCGTCATTGACTTATAACGTCAACTTTGACTATTTGTTTTATTCAAAAAAGTTTGATAAGCATCGTATATTTTGTTATACTTTACTTTACATTTATTTGAATTACAGTTTATAATTTTACATATTTGAGTTTGTTTTTTTAAATAAAATGAATAGTGAAAGTTGATGTTTAAAGTTAATGACGATAAAAATTAAAGAACAAAAGGAGTATATCGTGTCAAATAAGAATACTGGATGGCCGACGTGTTTGGGACCATGGCCTGTAACCAAAATTCACCTTGTACGTAAATTGAAGTGCAGCAACTTGTGATAGGGACATGGACTAGTGATTTTATAGACCGAAACAAGTGCAACAACGTGCCTACATCCAGAACCACGCAACAGGGCCCACGTGTCAGCCACCTGGGTCACGCCACTTATCCCCTCCGCCGTCATCCCTTCCCACTGGTGACTGGCCTTGCGCCACTCCACATCGCAGGACGCGCGCCGTGGCTACACGCCGGCCGCTGCACAGGATCCTCGATCCTCCGCCGTCGCCTCCACCTCCGCCTTGAAGTTGAAGGCTCCATGGCGAACTCCTGCCTATCCAGCGCAGCGCCCGCGGCGCTGCGCATCCCGTGCCCCAATCTATCGGTCGACGCAGCATGGACGCAGCTCCAGCTCCAGTGCGCGTCCGGGTTCTCCCGCCCGGCGCTCGCGCCGGGCCGGCTCGTCACCGACCACGTTGCCGCGCCATCCGTGCCCGTTCAGCGGAGGCGCAGGCTCGCTGTAGCGGGGATGGTGTCGCAGGAGGAGGCCGCGGCCGCGGCCGCGGCTGTCGAGGAGGAGATCGCAGAGGGACAGTTGCAAGAACAAGAGCAGGAGCAGGAAGAGGAGCAAGGCGTGGTCGGCGATGCTGGCTCGGGAGTCGGAGGCGAGAAGGAGGAGGAGGAGAAGAATCCGACGGCGAGCACCACGGCCACCAAGCTCTACTTCGGGAACCTGCCGTACAACTGCGACAGCGCGCAGCTCGCCGGCATTGTACAGGAGTACGCCAGCCCGGAGATGGTTGAGGTACGTTTCACTGTTTAATTGCAACTTCTCATTCTCAACCTGCTTGAGTGATCAAGTGTGTGCATTTGATTATTGCCTTCCGAATTTCGCATATATCATTTGTCATTGCTGTAACAGTGGTCTCGAAAATCCTTTACATTGACAGTTGTTCGAGGAACAGGCAAATATGATGCGGCTGGCTACATTTTGCTGGTTATAATGTGAATTTGATCATAACACCTCCATTTTCTAGGTGCTGTACGATCGGACGACGGGGAGAAGTCGAGGATTTGCCTTCGTGACCATGACCACCGTTGAAGACTGTGAATTGGTCATCAAGAATCTCGACGGCAGTGTAAGTATCATACTATCAGCTATACTGTTAGTAACATTAATTTCCATCACTAGCCGACTGCTGTTTGTGACTGGTATCGATATCCTTTGGATCAGCTGTACAGTGGCCGGACGATGAAGGTGAACCTCGCTGACAGGCCGAAGCCAAAGCTGCCACTGTACCCGGAGACGGAGCACAAGCTCTTCGTCGGCAACCTCTCCTGGACCGTGACCTCGGAGATGCTCACTGAAGTGTTCCAGCGGTGCGGCAATGTGGTCGGTGCAAGAGTGCTCTACAACGGTGAGACCGGCCGCTCTCGGGGGTACGGCTTCGTCTGCTACTCCACCAGGGGGGAGATGGACGAGGCCCTTACCTCGCTCAATGGAATGGTATGCAAATTATAGTTATTTGCCAGTATAGCATGATTTAGCTGATGGCTCAAGTACACTTTCTGATATTGAATCCCTTTTGTTCATAAGTGAAGAATTATTTAGCCTAAATGAGTATATCTTTTGCAAAATAAAATTCTCCACTGAAAATTATTGAAAAAGATCCTTAAAAGCCTTCATTGGTGTTAGTCTTCAGTCTACATATATTTTTGCGTCTTGCAGGAATTGGAAGGCAGGGAGATCAGAGTCAACTTAGCCCTTGGAAAAAAGTAGTAGAGTTCAGATAGGATAAATTTGCAGTTGAAATGTAATTCGTCCTCCCAATGCCAATTGCTTGAAACTAAGGCAGGACGCTTAGTCATTGAAGCGCATTTGCAACAGCAAGCATAAGATGGGACATTGTTTGGCTTCAGCATTACAGATCTGATGTTAAATGCAAACTGTTCAAGCAGCCATTGTTGTATATTAATCAATAGAAGACAGCTCGAAGCCTTCGAATTGTGATTTGACGATTGAGATGTCAGTTATCGAAGGTTCATAGTTCTGTTCCCTTGGAACAGAATTTCACTTCCATTTGCTGTTTGTTTGTGATTTTGAAGATATAATGATTATTTGGAAATGTAATACTTCTTCCTATACATTGTAGCTGTAATTTTGAAGTGTACTCAATCGGTTCAAGGTTGTTTAATTTGTTTGGTGGTAACTCACAGATTACACTGTCCCTGAGATTTTACAGACTGTACTAGATTATATAGATGATTGCCGCAGTACTGACAGATGATTATTGACCATAGCTGATAGCTCCAACGTCTGAGTATGTAGAGATCAAAGAAAAATTCCATGCATAATACTCTCTTTGGTTTTAAAATATTGACACCGTTGACTTCTAACATCAACTTTGACTATTCGTTTTATTCAAAAAATTTGTTTCAATGTGTAAAATTATTAGTTATTTTACATATTGGAAAAAAAATTTAATAAAAAAAATGATCAAAGTTGATGTTAAAAGTCAACAGTGTCAATATTTTAAAACCGAAGGAAGTAATATTCATTGATACAAAATCTTGTTCCATCCAGTTATCATAGCTCCAGAGACTGAATATGTTATGATTAGACAATAATTTCCATACTGATTTGTTGCTAACATCTCAAATGACGACTTAATATAAATACTGTCTTTTAACTTAGCTTGCTGTTACACATCATTAGACAAGGGCACGCCATCTATTAGTAGACTTTACACGGATAGACCACATCAAATTCCCCACTTTGTTTAGCTATTTGCTTGAAATTATCTTAGAAATGAGCAAAATAGTTTCTTACCCCTCCATTCCCAAATTTGCATCGTTTCAGACTGCACCGATGAACTAAATAACAACTAGCTACTCTTGTCTTAGCGACTAGAATAAAAAAATGGAGGGAGTACACAGCAATAGTCACAATCCAGTACGTGATCCTACTCGTCTATTACCATGAAAGAATGTTTAGATTCACATGAACATATTTTGGAGGGGACAGGTTCCAGAGATTAGTAGTTGGTTGGCGACCGATCTAGCATGACACATCTAAACAGGACGTACGGGGGATTGGAACGGAGCAGCCGGCTAGGAGGAAAGTTACACCTCCTCTTCAGGCAGCTGCAGTTTGGAATCGCAGGCCACGATCTTGACGCTCCTGAGTGTTTCTGAAATCTCCGAGCTCTTGAATGTTGCATCTGTGAGGATGAACGTCCAGACATCGTCGCAAAACCTGTAGGTGTGCAGATGGCCCTATACAGTATTAAAAGTAAAAGCCGTCAAGACATTTCCGTTGGTTTGATGACGAATCTGATAAATAAAAATCGATTTAAAGCAGTTTCAGCGTCCCTATTAGCGAACATGTTGCAATGTTTCGAAACAATATCTGTGGGCATGAAATCTTTAACGCAGTAGTACAAAACACACAAAATGCAATGACAAAATCGAAAGATATGGGCATTACCTTGATGTCAAGCTTGCCCTTCGCCAACTTCTTCATCGCGTTAGCCATCGACTGAAACAAGAAGCGAAGGATCAAATACAAGCAGCGCAGCGAACAACGACCCGCTAAGTTTCGCAACAACGACGTGCGAGAAATTAGCAACCCTCGTTTTTGGCAAACCTTGTCGAACTGCACAAGGACTTGGATTGCGAGCAGAGGGTCCAGCTTCCCCGTGGAGACCATGCAGTCCAGCGTCTCTGTGAGGCTGTTGCCGATGGAGGAGCTCCGGTACAGCTCGATGGTAGTCATCCTCTGCAGCACCGGCCGCAGACAACATCCATAGGACTATAAGGAATCAGGATGCTATAATTAGGATTATTAGGACCATGATTTGACATCACTCCAGCCAAAGCACCCCCCCCCCCTAACCATCACAACCTAAATCAACAACCAAATAAACCTCGTAATCAGCCACCCCAAGCACCCTTAGGACGCCTCAACGAAATTCTATCACAGGCTCCACTCCACACCGATCACCGTACCAGCGCCCAGCGGCTGAATCAGGCCTGTGGCGCCAAACAAAACCCGCCCAGAATCACACGAACGAACCGGGGGAGGAGATCGCGCCCCTAGCACCCACCCGGAATGTCGGAATGGATCGGGAGAAGAGGAAAGTGCACACGGAACCTCCCTACGGACCTGGAGCGAAGCGGAGGCCGGAAGACTTTGCGAGCGGAGAGGGGACGGAGCAGAGGCGGAAAGGGAATTAGAAATTTAGGGCTTTATATAGGAACGGAGAAGGGGAGGGAGAAGTTGGAGATGTATATATACGCCTCCTTCCCCCGCAGGCTATGTCGGTGCGAAATCCCAGTTCTGCTCTCCCGCCATTTTCCTGCCCTGCGCCGCAAACTGTCATGTTTGTTTAGTCGGTCTTGTGTCCTGCTTCATTTAAGCCACAAGCAAGTCTTACTCGAATTTTATGAATTATTTTATTTGCATTATTTTTTCAAACAAATTTTATGTACATCATAAGTGCATTACTCCACGTTTAGTGTAATACTGTAAGCAAATAGTTTTCCTATGAAATAAATTTCAACCGTACCTGCTTATGTACTCGTAGGAGGAATGGTAAACAGTTTGTAGAAGTTATTTTTTTTTACTGAGAGAGAAATACAGAAAAATGATATAAAAAAAATTAGAAAAGATGTGACTGACTTGTCCGTGAGTTTTTGGCGCCAGGGGCCACCACCGCATCTTAAACGAATGACCACACACGAGACTGCATCTGACCTGTGATCCACTCGCCCCTCTACCCACATCGCGACCTGAGCTTGCATTCGCCACCAACATGTCCGTCTTCTCCGCCGCCTGCAGCATCCGGCTCCACGCCGCGCCCACCGCTACCTACCGCCGGCGCCGCGTCGTCGCGGCGTCCTCCGCCTCCGCCGCTCGGTTCGACCGGCGCTCGGCCGTGCTCCTCCTGCTGTCCGCGGCAGCAGCGCCGGTGGCGTCTCCCGCG